>OY731404.1:59896763-60138688 GCA_963425845.1 Sphenostylis stenocarpa
GATTGAAAATCTTTTTCAACGATTAAAAAAACTTAGTTTGTTCTTTTAATACTTGAATGTGAGTTTTTCATGCGAAAAATGATTTTCAATGAGATGCAATGTTTTAAGGTGCTTATCACAAAATATAATGGACTATCAAGAGATTAAGTGCTTAAACTAAAAACCTAATCATCTACACACCCACAACCTAAGCTATATCTATGTCTTCATCAAATCCACCAAGTGCTTCACGTCCCACCCATAAAGTATGTCACCATTTTCGTTGGTGACAGGCCCGGGACCATGGCAGGGGTCTCAGCGTAGGAGATGGAGGCCAGGAACTCCAGTACCGCCTGGGGGTACACATGTGTGGGAGGAGACTGTAGGAGGAAGCCCCATCCAATGCTATCGATGTGGGCCCAGACGTCGTCCTCCCACCCAAATTCGGCGAGGATGCCAAAATCTAGCTTGAGCATGGGGTGTCATGTGTACCCCCTGACGTGCTCTAGGCGAGCCTGGTGCGGTGGAGAGAGCTGAGTGGGGTCTTGGGGGCCGGTGCTGAGGAACTGCTAGGGCCAGTAGCACCTCTCCTCTTCCTAGACTGACTTCCACGGAACATCTTGACCAGAAAGTTCTTGAGAGTACGAGATCGGAGAGTTGGAGTGCAGGGGAGTTGTGAGGAACCTCCAGGACGCCCCCCCTATATATAGGGGAAAAACCGGATTCGGGACCGCCGTCTGGGAAGTCGAGACGGCGGTCTCGAATTTATGCACGTCAAGACGGCCGTCTGGGATCTCGAGACGGCAGTTTCATTGGTCGAGACGGCGGTCTCAAATTGCCGAAGACCGAGACGGCGGTCTGGAAAGTCCAGACGGGCGTCTCGAATTTTGGTTTTTTTTTTTTTTTTTTTAGCATAGAAAGAAAATAGGACCTGGTTCAAAAATATTTTATGCATGCAATGTTTTCATGTTTGATGTCCTATAATGCCT
Organism: Sphenostylis stenocarpa; assembly: GCA_963425845.1. Taxonomy (NCBI): domain Eukaryota; kingdom Viridiplantae; phylum Streptophyta; class Magnoliopsida; order Fabales; family Fabaceae; genus Sphenostylis; species Sphenostylis stenocarpa. The sequence goes on from OY731404.1 coordinate 59,897,732, forward strand.
ATTTCAATTAGTTTTCAGAAGGATTTAACTGACGTGTCTTCTAGCGTCGAATGCCCTCTGATTTGCGTTCTTGTATTCGGCTATACCATGCCGGACTTTTTGTGACCGAAGGATAACTTGTTCTTTCCTTTTTCTTTCCTCTTTCTTTTTTTTTGTAGAGAACTCTTTGTCATGTAGTGTCCCTTTTTCTCCAATCTAGGGGTTTCAATCCTCTTGTTGACTATACGCCTCCACATTCCCAAATTAATTATTAGAATTTTGTTGTGAAGGTCAAGAGAAGAGAAGTAAGAGGGAAAATTCAAAGGTTTGTGTTTTAGAATTTTTTTTTATTTTAGAAAAAGGTTTTGTAAGAATGGTTGGCTAGGGTTAGGCTTAGGTGTTTAAGCTTTTCGTCTAAGCAAACATTTTCGTCTTATGGCTAGTTGATCTCCCTAGATCGCCCTTCGGGTTTTCGAACTAGGATATTGTGTTTTAGTCCTGACTTTTGTCTAGGTTCCTTTTTTTGTATTTTTGGGGAATCCTAGCGGACTTTATTTGGTAACCCTAACTTTTGCCTAGGCTACCCTTTATTTTTGTTCGGGTGTCCTACCGGGTTGACCCTATCTTTTGCGTAGCCCCCTTGGTGGGTTTCCTACCGGGTATTTTGCCCCCTTTTTTTTTAGCCTTTGGCTTCTATGGGCTTTTTCTTTTCTTTTGTTTTTTGCGTATTTATTTTTTGTTCATAATATTGGCGAAGCATGACTTTCTTTATGGTGAGGTAAAGCCTTATTTGGTGCTCCTAATCAACTAGCTCGATTGTAATGGCAATGGCGAATTTTGGTTATTTGGACGCACCTTTTATTCTTCTTTTTCCGTTTACTTAGACAAGGTTATTGTGAGGTCTAGTCAGAAATAGCAAGAAGAGAAACAGATAGTAAGAAGTATTCTTTATTAATTAATAAGGGAATATGTGCCCTAAAATGCCCGGGGGTCGGGCTAGCCCCAGGGTATAATCTCTAACAATCATGGGGTTTACATCCCTTAAATGAAGAAAAAGATCTCCTAATGACTAGGGTAGCTCTTGACGCTTGCACCCCTCCGCTTCGAAAAATTTGTTTGAGTGTGCGGAGGGGAGACTTCCCTTTTCCTCTTTCTGCTCGGCCTTTAGTAGGGTCATATCCTAGACCATGCTTGAAAGGATTGTCCTTGAATTTTGGGGGTTTCCTCATGCCTTGGGAATCTGCCCCCAGTCCTTGGCCAGGATGGTAACCATGCTTCAACATCATGCGGGCTACCTTTGTGTTTTTGGGAAGTCGATCTAGGTTGGCGATTTCGAGCGCTTGAAAAATGTTTCAAGGGCCTCTTCAGCCGCATCCACATAAGGTTGGGTAGACGGTCCACTGATCAGGATATCATCCTCTGCTTGGACCGTGACCAATTTATCATCCACTATGAACTTGACTTTTTGGTGGAGCGTCGAAGGTATTGCCTTAGCGTCATGAATCCAAGGCCTACCGAGGAGACATCTGTATGCTGGAGTAATATCCATTACATGGAAATCGACGTTGAAGATAGTGGGTCCAACTTGAATTGGTAAATTAATTTCTCCCATTACTTCTCGTTTTGATCCGTCGAAGGCTCGAACGATAGTGCCGCTTGGGCGCAGATGGGTTTCTTGGATAGTCAACTTGTCTAGTGTGCACTTGGGCATCACATTCAAGGATGACCCGTTATCCACAAGAACTTTGGCGATGAGGTACTCCTTGCACTTGATTGAAATGTGCAAGGGCTTGTTATGGTTTGATCCTTCGAGGGGGAGTTCTTCCTCTGTGAAGGTGAGGTGATCGCTTGCCATAATGTGACCGACGATCCTCTCGACCTTTTCTTGGGATATGGAGTGGGGTACGTGCGCTTCACTCAAGACCTTCAACATGGCGTTTCTGTGTGGTTCCGAGCTCATCATTAGAGATAACAATGTTATCTTCGCAGGTGTGTGATTGAGCTGGTCTATAATGGAATACTCGCTTTGCCTTATAAACTGGAGTAATTCCTCGGTCTCCTCCTTGGATTCCTTATTTTCTTTTTCTTCTTCGGTCTTTTTATTTTTTCCTTTATTTTTGGGGACATCTTCTTGTGAGTCCTTGGGGGAGTAGACTCTTCCACTTCTAGTCATGCCCCCAATGCCGGCTATATTTGTGATATCCTCTCTTATTGGTGAAGATTCCCCGTATCTCCACGACACAGCTTTATTTGTTTCGTAGGGGAAAGGACGTGGCATAAATAATTGCACTGGTGTCCTTGCCCCCTCTCCCTTATTCTTGAGGACCAACGGTCGAGGCTTATTTTCCTCTTGCGGTGAGTCGACCGTTGGTGAAAGCTTGATTAGGAGTGGCTTTCTCTCCATTCTTCTGATTTGGAAGACGTGTCAGTTAATCCTTCCTTTTTATTATCTTGTTTATTAAAAATGAAGGAGGGGAAATTAAATATGCAAATGAATGATATGCATGCAAGTAGACAATTGTTGAATAAATAGAAATTTCATTAATCCGTTAGAATGTGTACATTCCCCTACTCCATACTACGAAGCAACTTTTGACAAAAACGGAAAAGCCTAAAGAAACCCACAGGTGGGTCTTGATCTCTATGTAATTCCCTTTCGGCTTCCCGGACGTGACGAGCAAGTGCTTCGCTTTGCTTCTGGACCGCTTGGCTCATATCTTCACTGTACTTCTGAGCCTCTTTGATCTTTGCCTCTTGATGGACGACCAAGGCTTGCAATTCATCGATTTTTGCAAGGGCTCGGTCCTTTTCTTGTAGTACCTGGCCGTACTGAGCTAGCCCGTCTCTCTCCTTGCAGCGTAGCTCAGTGAGACTTTTGTTGAGTCTCCGATTGGCCTCCCGCTCTTGGCGTATTTCTGACCGAGTCTTGGTGAGTTCTTGCAACAACTCCTTGATCATCTGAGCCTGTTGTGCTGATTCGGCCTCAAGGCGTGCTGATTTGGTGGCTATTTCTTGGAGTTGGCTATCCGAGCTGGTTCTAGCGACTTTGGATGCTCGAATAGCTTGCTCATTAGAGTCAGCACACTGGTCCTTGAGGCGCTCTATTTCATTATCCTTTTTCTTGCATTGCCTTTGCAGACCATCAATGGTGAGGATAGATTCTTGCTCTCTTTCTTCAAAGGCCCTCATCTGGGCTCCCATGATTTCTATCCTCTAGGTCAAGGCGTCGACTTGAGCTTGCAGCTCTTCACTGTTGGCGTTTATAACGAGTGAGGTGGATGGTTGAGACATCCCTCTTCTTTTTCTCCATACCTCATAGTCACCGGAGACGACCACTTAAGCTTTTCCTAGCTCTCTATCTCCCATAAAGACTGGTCTCTCCCATGCTTTTCTCACGGCTAGTGAGTTGGCGATTGTGCATGGGTCTCCAAAGAAACACAGTCCTCCGAGTTCCCCTCGAGAAATTGTAGTTTGGGTTCTCATGAGCTGTCTCATAGCTACTCTAGGTGAGTAGGCTATGCAACCCCTGAGTCCTATCAAGGGTACGTTCGGATAGTCCCCACATCTGATGAGGACTGGACCGGGTCGGAACCAAGGGCAGACCCAGGATAAATTGTTGGCATCCTTTTGTTCCAACTCGTCCCTCCACTCTGAAGTTAAGCGTCGCTGGAGAGGGATTTTGGAGAAGCTCCTCAAAGGGTCGGGGAACATCCCCATGTGACTAGAGGCGTAAAAATGTGTAACGCCCCACACAAAGAGCAGTGAAGAGCAACATCGAAGTGTTTTTCCTTGCTTCTGGTGGCAAAATTCCACCGAGAGCAAGGTGTCGACAAGAATCGCAGGCAGGGGACTCTTCGAGTTCACGTCCCAGGCGAAGAAGGCGTCCATAGCGGCTTGATCCACTGTGTCGAGATGGAAGGGAAACAAGATTGTTCCAAATATGATTAGGGCCAGGGTTTTGTTGAAGGCGACCCATTCTATCTTTTCGGCCAAGTCAGACAGGTGGTCTTCTAACATTGAGACTTTCCAACCCTGGATGTTCCTTTTTCCTATCAGGGTAGTCTGCCGGAATGGTAGTTGGATGATGGCAGCGACTTGTGCTGCAGGAGTATATGCCCCGTGGCGGATATGGACCCCAACTGATTTGGGCCATTTCAACATGATTTTGTACTTCTCTAAGGTGGGCACCATATCAAACTGGGGAAATTTGAAGCAGCACAGACTAGAGTTTCAGAAGTGAACTAATACCCTGACGAAAACTTGATCGACACATATTTTCAGCAGGTCGAGAATCCGTCCATAGGATTTTTCAAAGTCGGAGCGGACCTCTGGTGACATTATCGTGCAAAGTCATTCCAATTTCTCAGTATGGTATCGGGGAATATCCACCTTCTTCAATTGTCTACTAGTCCCCTCCATTTTCTAAAACCAAAATGCATGTTTTATGAAAATGATGCTTATTGAATGAATGTGAGTGTTTATTTTATTTTTATCATGTTTTGTATGATATTTGCGTATTTTTTTTTGAAAAATAAACTATCTATATGAGGGTAATATTTTTGAACAAGGTCCCATTTATTGCTTTAAACTGGATTTTATTTTTATTTGATTTTTATTTTATAGTCTTTTATCTCTTCTGTCGGACTGCGTGGCTACTTAGCTTACAAAGAACCTGAAACCAGGCTAGCTAAAAGGCAAACTATCCGAGATAAAATAAAATGGTTTTATGCGAAAGGGTTATTTAACGTCCCTTATCTCTTCTGTCGGACTGCGTGGCTACTTAGCTTACAAAGAACCTGAAACCAGGCTAGCTAAAAGGCAGGCTTTCCGAGATAGGGGTGTTTATTGGAAAAAATGTTTTTTTGTGATTTTTCTGTTGTTTGGTTATGCTATGCAATAGACAAATGCAACAAATAGATGCACACACAATTTGGTCATCCACGAACAGGTGAGAAGTCGTTTTAATCACGAGGTAGGGTTTTCCTACAGAAAAGTGCTTTGGCGAAGGTAGGTCCTAACTGTTCTCACTAAGGCTAAGGCCCCCAAGGTGCCCCCATTATAGGGTCCCCACTCTCCAGCCTTCCGACCATGCTTAGCACTAAGGCCATAGTCAGTCTTTGTGCCAAAAGAGGAAGGTTATCACCTTGAGTGGTGGTTTCCGATCACACTGGTGGGCACAAGGCCATCACTACAGTGAACCGTACTTGCCACCCACTCCCTATGGATTTCTCACTTGCCCCCGGGTATAGAGGGAACTGTAATGTGCAAGGGTTTGTGTACAATTTGTATTTCAAACAATTGCGTAAGTATAAACAAGCAACAGTTATTAAAGCCAAGCATTAAAACATGTTATAATACAAGGTAGGGTAAAAGCGTAATTTTCTTGGTTTATTTACTTTAAGCTGGCCCATCACTAAATGGGATCAACTCTCTAGGCCTCCCCAGTGGAGTCGCCATCTGTCGCCACCGTCAAAACGAGGCGGTCAGAGCGACGCGATGGTTCCGACTTTCACGTTTTTATTGGTATGGTTACAACGCCTTTAGATTGTCCGATAACCGGGCTGAACCTAGGGGCGAGGTTTTCGAAAAGGCACTCTTGGATCATCCGATAACCGGGCTAATCCAAGAGCTAATTTTGAAGGGTTCTTCTGGAGTCGCCACCGATGTTTTTACCGGAAACATCGGAAAAGGGATTAAAAGGTGTTGGTTTTCGAAAAACCAACTTTGGTCATTAGAACCAGAGTTGGGTAAGGGAGTTAGTTACGTGTAAAGGAAGTATTAGTTCCTTTACGACGCCCCTTTCGGGTTCCCTATAATAGGCCAGCTATTTTAAATAATTAAATCGGTGAAAATACGCTTTTACCCTTTTATTTGCGGAATTTAAGATTATGACTACATGACCCTAATATCTATTGCATAATTAAAATTAAAGCGGTAAAGTAGAGAGAGACAGTATATGGAAACCTCCGAGGCAAGCTTTCTATTAATTCTTTGAAATTAGGGTGCTTTTTGGCATCCTTTCACTCTTTACAGCGCCGGAACCTCTCAAAAACGCTATAAAACACTCTAGAAAACTCTCAAAAACTCCGGAAATGCTTCGGAGGGGTTCTAGAAAGAGAATTTGAAGAAAAGTCTAGAGAGAAGGTGGAAGAACTGTGGGAAATGAGGGGAATGGCGCTCCTATTTATAGGGATTCGTGCCTGTCAGGTCGAGACGGGCCGTCTCGTCTGACAAGGTCGAGACGGTCGTCTCATCAATTGAGACGGTCGTCTCGCCTTGCAGGAATCGAGACGGCCGTCTCGCCAAACGAGACGGTGGTCTCGCCATTTGCGAGTGGCGAGACGGCCGTCTCGCCAAACGAGACGGCGGTCTCGCCATTTGCGCAAGGCGAGACGGCGGTCTCGCCATTTGCGCAAGGCGAGACGGCGGTCTCGACCTTAAAAGGCGAGAATCCTTATTTTTGTGCCAAAAATCCCTCCTATCCTAGTATGGGGCCTAATAGTCTCTCCTAGTGGCTTCTTAGGCTTCATCCATCTTCGAATTGAAGGTCTTCTGCTCTTATTTTGAGGCCAAACAAGATTTGGGGTCTACAGGAAAATTGAATTATCTTACAGTTACTCGTCCTGACATTTCCTTTGCAGTCAGTGTGGTAAGCCAATTTCTTAATTTCCCATGTGAAGATCATTGGAATGCAGTCATTAGAATCTTAAAGTATATTAAAGGATCTCCTAGAAAAGGATTGTTATATGATTCTAATAACCATACAAGAGTTATTTGTTACTCAGATGTTGATTTGGCAGGATCTCCTTCGGATAGAAGATCTACATCTGGATATTGTGTCTCCATTGGTGGTAACTTGGTCTCATGGAAAAGTAAGAAACAAAGTGTTGTGGCAAGATCTAGTGCAGAAGCAGAATATAGAGTTATGGTCTCAGCTGCTTGTGAACTTGTTTGGCTCAAGCAATTGCTTAGAAAGTTACAATTTGGAGATGTCGCTCAAATGCCACTTGTGTGTGACAATCAGGCTGCTCTTCATATTAGTTCTAATTCTGTCTTTCATGAGAGGACCAAACACATTGAGATTGACTGCCATTTCATTCGAGAAAAGATTATGTCTGGAGACATCAAGACTGAGTTTGTTAACTCAAGTGATCAGTTAGCAGATATTTTTACTAAATCTTTACGGGGTCCTAGAATTGATTATATTTGTAACAAGCTTGGCACATACGATTTGTATGCTCCAGCTTGACGGGGAGTGTTAGATATTGTTTAGATATTATTTGATATTGTTAAGATATTGTTAGATATTATTGTTAACCACAATATCAAACAATATCTTCTGTTTATTCTGTTACTTTCAGTTACTCTTTTAGTTGTATCTCTCTACTATAAATAGACTACCCTATGTGTGATTCATACACAAGGGAGATTAATCCCAAACTCTATTTCTTCTATATTCAACAATATTGAATACTCACTAATCTATATATCCAAGTGACTTCTTCTGCAGATCAAAATCTTTTAAAGAGGTGTTTGTCTTCATCAAATAGGGGGAGACTAAAAGTGATGAAGATCTTATTGAATCATTTGATAAAACAAAGATCTTGTTGATTTGATGAAGTCAAAGGCTAATCTGATGAAGTCAAAGGTTACTTGAGTTAAAAGGGTAGAGTGATTAGTGACTTTGTATCTATACATAGGTATAATCATTCATATCTCTCTACTGCATGAGGTTTCATCATTTGAAAGAATTTGAAAATGCCTCTAAAGATGTTTTTAATCCATTAAAAACCAAAGTAATCGGTTAAATTATTTTTAGCAAATTGTTTTAACTAATATTATATGAACTTTATCAATTAAAATGTTCTTAAAACTTACATAACATATTTTTAACTGATAGGTTTTCGAAATAATCGATTAAAACCTTTTAAAACATTCACTAGAACTGTTTTAATCGATACACTTTTGAATTAATTGATTATTTTTATTAAAGGAGTTTTTGAAAACCTTCTCACAGTGTTTTAACCGATATAGTTTCGAAATAATCGATTAAAATCACTTAAAATATTTTGGAAAGTGTTCTGACAGTATTTTAATCGATACAAACTCGAAATAATCAATTAAAATAACTTGAAGTGTTTTGAAAGATGTTCTGTCAATATTTTAATCGATGTAAATTTGAAATAATCGATTAAAACAACTTGAAATATTTTGAAAGGTGTTCTATCAGAATTTTAATCGATGTAAAATCAAATTAATCGATTAAAACAATTTAAGAGAATTTCTGCTAACTGTTTTAATCAATTAAAACTAGCTGTTATTAGTTAAAATCACTTAGAAAGTTTTATGAAAATATTTGACAGAATTTTAATCGATTAAATTGCGAATTAATCGATTAAAAAAACTTAAAGGATTTTTTACAAAGTGTTTTAATCAATTGAAACGTTGTCGTATCAGTTAAAATAAATCTTGAAAATAATCAAGAACATTTTAACAGATTAAAAGAAGTTTTAACAGATTAATTCAAGACTTTTAATAGATTAAAAGATTGTTTAAACAGATTAATCAAATTAGCAATTATAACAAATCTCTCTATAAACAGGATTGTTTCAATCTTTTAAAACATACCTTTGAGCAATCAATCAAGCAATCATAAGTGAAGTTTTTCAAGAAAGAATCGCGCAAGTTTTATGGTGTTTTTGAAAGTTCTTTCTTAAGGCATTTTTGCATTCTCTTTTGTGAAGAAACTCATACTACAGGGACTGCATAATCCGGGTTAGATTGTTCTGGTTTCTTCTTTATCGTTTTCTATCATTCTTTGTTGTACTTTGAGTGCCTGGAATTGTTGGGCATGGTTTCTGTGGCTGGAATTTGGCTGCAGGTTGGTTCAAGAACTAGAAGTTAGTTCATGCTGAAGGTTTAGCAGCAAGGACTGAAATTTTGGTTCTTGTGGTAGATTGGGTGTGTGATTGGAATCTGTAATCTGTAAAACATTCAATCTAGTAGAACTTAGCTAGAATTTGGCTGAGAACTGGAAGTAGCCCTGGGATTGGGTGAACCAGTATAAATCTTGGTTGTATTTCTCTAAACCTTACTCTCTTTAATTCTGTTGCTGCCTTTATTTTAATTGCTTGTTTTTCTTGATTCAAGAATTGGTCAGAACTCTTAATCTTTGAAATAGATAATCTGTAAATTGCGAAAATCTTTCAAAGATCAATTCAGCCCCCCCCCCTCTTGATCTCAGCCTTCTTTTCTAACAAAAGGTGGCTCCGTGGCTGTTGCGTGGTGTCCTTCCCTCTCAACCCTACATCTCACTTATATAAATAACCCTAACCCTAATCTTAATCTAGGTTTGGGCCCAATTGGTCCACAAAACACATCATAAGTTGGCTTCAATGCAGGTCCATGAACTTCAAACACGTGTAGTATTTTCAATACTTATCAAAATTAAGCAATTTTAGTCTCCTTTGAAATACTTTTGAGTTAGCTTTAAAACGCCACCATTTCTACTAATTTTGGAGGTCTAATGAATTTAGGAGACTTAAATTACTGAAGCATGTCCATTGGGTCGGGCTGGTGCACTTGACCCGTTTTGGATAATTTATGTAAAATCCAATTTAGCTCCGATTTGAATGATTCTAGATCCTTTGTAAAGCTTAATTTGTCTAGTTTATAATGCCTCTAGAATCATGATTTTTGGAGCTCTGTAGAAAAAAATGATAAATAAAAAAGTGAACCAATATTAGTACCCGTATAGAATAAAATATGACATTTGGCCCAATTTTTCAAGCCCAAAATTGTTTTAAACTATAATATGGCATCCGGCCCAATCTGCTAGGCCCAAAATTGCTTTAAATTGTCCTGAAAATAATAATGATAAAAAATTAGATCAAATAGATTCAAATTAATTAAAATATGAATTATTGGCCAAATGAAGCTCAATTAATAAAAATTCACTAATATCAGAAAGTTTAGCCCAAAACACTAATTAAAATAAGTTCAGAAAGGGAACAAAATATGATAATATAATGACTCATCAACTACTTCTGAAATTACAAGATTGGGCCTCCTTTGGGGTTGCCTTACTGACTTCAAGTCATTTTCTAGTAGGATTTTGTGCATGCAAATTGTGGAACTAATCCCAAGGACGTCAGCTAGTGACCATCTGATTGCCTTCTTATTCTTTCTCAGTACTCGCAACAAATCTTCCTCTAGTTCCTTCATGAGATCTGTTGAAAGATGATACAAATTCTAGAAAGATCTAGAATATAAAATCTTAGATGTTACTAGAATTAGGAATTACATATGAGTAATATCTAGAATCTTTAGAAGATTCTAGAAATGTTTGAAAGTAGAAGATAGATAATTGTAGAATTAAGAAAATCTAGAATTATGTAAAACTTCTCGAATTATGTAGAAAACATATGTGTACTAATAGAAGCTACAACATGATTCTAGAAAAAGAAAAAGAAGAAGAAATGTGTTGAAATAGAATAGTGTAGAAACAATGAAATTAGTAGAAAATTCTAGAATCTTGTAAGTAAAGCCTATAAATAGGCATGAAGGGAGTCTTTGTATGGGTGGAAAATCTAATACAAGCTCCTACATATCTTGTAACACTTCTAACATCAATTACTATCTTCCCTCATACAAACCTTCTCCTATTTGTCCACCTCTTTCTAAAAACTATTTTCTACACAAATCTCACTACTAAACATCAACTATCTTTCCTATCCTTCCTAAAATACTAACAGTGGTATCAGAGCTACATTCGGTCACCTACTGGGCGTAGAGAAAAATTTTCGACTACCTTTAAAAACCCAATCCCACTCTACATTACTTCCAAAAGAAAATTCCAACCTATGGCCACTACCAACCAAAGATCATCCATTCCAGTCCCTATTTTCAAGGGAGAAAATTATGATTTTTGGAGAGTCAAAATGAGGACATTTTTTTGTTCTCAAGATCTTTGGGACGTCATTGAAGATGGGTTCACTATTCCAGAAGACATCTCAACTCTTACAGCTGCCCAGAGGAAGGAGCTGAAGGAAAACAAACAGAAGGATTCAAGGGCATTATTCACTCTTCAGCAAGCAGTTGATGACACTATTTTTCCAAGAATAATGGGTGCCACAAGTGTAAAGGAAGCTTGGAATACAATTCAGGAGGAGTTTCAAGGAAGTGATGAGGTACACAATATTAAACTCCATTCTCTAAGAAGAGAATCTGAGTTAATAAGAATGAATGAATCTGAGACCATAAAAGACTACTATTCTAGAATAAAAGAAATAGTTAGTCAGATGAGACCCTATGGGGAAAATATTCTTGACAAGAAAATTATTGAGAAAATTCTAATTTTTATTCCCCAAAAATATGATGCAATTGCAACTGCAATTGAACAAACAAAAGATTTATCTACATTATCAGTGACACAACTAATAGGCTCTCTTGAAGCATATGAACAAAGATTGAAAAGGCGTGAAGAAGACTCAGTCGAAAATGCCTTTCAATCAAAACTAAAATTACGGTCTCAAAATGAAGGAAATAAAATTAATAGAGAACTTTCTAAGAATAAGGAAAATTCTAGAAATTTTTCCAAGACTATTCAAGGAAAATATCCTCCATGTGGCACTTGCAAAAAGACAAGTCACTTGGAAAAATATTGTTGGCATCGAGGAAAACCTCAATGTCAATATTGTAAGAAATTTGGACATCTAGAGAAAATGTGTCGCAACAAAAATCATCAACAAGAAAATTTTGCTGAAGAACGGGACAGAGAACCCATCTCTTCTATGCTACGGGATGTTCTGACAATGAATCAAAAGGAAGATGTTACTTGGACAACGGGTGTAGTAACCATATGGCAAATGATCCAAGCATCTTCAAAGAAATTGATAACTCCATCAAAGTTCAAGTACGATTGGGAAATGGCACCGTGGTAGAGTCAAAAGGAAAATGCAGTGTTATGGTGGAGACCAAGAAAGGTATGAGACTTATCAATGATGTCTTACTAGTTCCCAATCTTAAAGAAAATCTCTTAAGTATTGGTCAAATGATGGAGAAAGGATATACTCTTCACTTCGAAAGAGATACATGCATTATCTATGATAAGAAAAATCTAGAGATTGGCCAAGTAAAAATGGATAAGAGAAACAAAAGTTTTCCTATAAGCTTCAATCAAGGAACTAACATTGCCATGAAAGTAGAAGTTGATAACTCGTTGCTATGGCATCGTAGATTTGGCCACTTCAATACTCATGCCTTAAAGCTACTACATCAAAAAGACATGATGAGAGATCTACCAAGCCTTAAGGAGAGTAGCGAAGCTTGTGAAGGATGTCTTCTGGGAAAGCAACACAGATTACCATTTTCTACGGGAAATACTTGGAGAGCAAAAGACTTGTTGGAGTTAATCCACACAGATATTTGCGGACCGATGAGGACTCCATCGCTTAATAACAACAGGTACTTCATTCTTTTCATTGATGATTTTTCTAGAATGACTTGGGTCTACTTCATTAAAGCAAAATCAGAAGTCTTTGGAATATTCAAAAAATTTAAGGCCCTTGTCGAAAAGCAAAGCGGAAAACAGATAAAGGTTCTCAGGAGCGATCCAGGCAAAGAGTACACCTCCCACGAATTTCATAAATTCTGTGAGGATGAAGGTATTGAGCGAAAACTTACAGTCGCATATTCTCCACAACAAAATTGTGTCTCAGAGAGAAAAAATCGCACAGTCATGGAGATGGCAAGATCAATGTTGAAGGAGAAAGGCTTGCCAAATACGTTTTGGGCAGAAGCAGTTTACACTGCTGTATATATACTCAATAGATGTCCAACTAAGGCAGTTCAAAACAAGACTCCTATTGAATCTTGGAGTGGAAGAAAACCATCAGCTAAACACCTACGAATATTTGGATCAATTTGCTACATACATGTTCCTGATCAGAGGAGGCATAAGCTTGAAGACAAAACTATAAGAGGAATATCCTTGGGATACAGCCAACAATCAAAAGGCTATCGAGTCTACAACCTACAAATAAAGAAACTCGTCATCAGTCGAGATGTTGAGGTTGACGAAAATTCTTTTTGGAATTGGGAAGAAGAAAATGTTGTTAGAAGCAACATCTTGGTTCTAGTACAACAACCTGAAGAAGAAACGGGAGATCCAGGTACGCTTTCTCCACCTCGACAAGAAGAAGAAGAATATACTTCACCAGAGTCTACACCAAGACGTGTAAGATCTTTGGTAGATATATATGAAACTTGTAACATGGCCATCATTGAGCCTTCCTGCTATGAAGAAGCTTCAAAGCAAGAAGTATGGGTCAAGGCCATGGAAGAAGAAATCAAAATGATTGAGAAGAATAATACTTAGGAGCTTGTGGACTGTCCTCACGAAAAAGATATCATTGGAGTAAAATGGATATATAAAACTAAGCTCAACCCTGATGGAACCATACAAAAATATAAGGCAAGATTGGTCGCAAAAGGATACTCACAACAACCTGGGATCGACTTCAATGAGACTTTTGCTCCAGTTGCTCGTCTGGATACAATTAGAGCTTTAATAGCCCTTGCTGCACAAAAAGGTTGGAACATCCATCAACTGGATGTCAAATTCGCCTTTCTCAATGGAACACTTGAAGAAGAGATCTATGTTGAGCAACCACAAGGCTTCATCAACAAAGGCCACGAAGGAAAAGTACTAAGACTAAGAAAAGCTCTATATGGCCTGAAGCAAGCTCCTCGAGCATGGTATAGTAAGATTGATAAATATTTTATCGATCAAGGATTTAGGAGGAGCAAGAGTGAGCCAACACTTTATATCAAGACACAAGGTCAGTATAATCTCATTATCTCCTTATATGTTGATGATCTCATCTATACAGGAAACAATAAGGAAATGATGAAAGAATTCAAAGAAGATATGATGAAAACATTCGAAATGACTGATCTTGGCTTGATGAACTACTTCCTCGGGATAGATGTGATACAACAAAAAGAAGGAATATTTATCTCTCAGAAGAAATATACTGAAGCTCTACTAAACAGATTCAAGATGTACGGATGTAAACCTGCCACTACTCCTTTGGTGGTAAACGAAAAGCTAAAGAAAGATGATGGAACACCAGAAGTAGATGTATCACGATACAGGAGTTTGATCGGAAGTCTTCTATATCTCACAGCTACACGACCAGACATTATGTATGCTACAAGTCTTCTGTCAAGATTCATGCAAAAGCCAAGTCAGATTCACTATGGAGCAGGAAAAAGGATTTTAAGGTATCTACAAGGCACAAGAGAGTTTGGTATATGGTACAAGACCATGACCAACTCAAGGATGATTTGCTACACCAACAGTGATTGGGCAGGATCAATAGACGACATGAAGAGTACGTCAGGATACGCCTTCTCATTTGGATCAGGTTTTTTTCTCATGGGCATCAAAGAATCAAGCAATTGTGGCATAATCAACAGCTGAAGCAGAATACGTAGTTGCTGCTGAAACTACAAGTCAAGCAATATGGCTATGAAGAATACTTGAAGAAACGGGCGAACCACAAGATGGACCAACTACTATCTATTGCGACAACAAATTAGTAATAGCAATGACGAAGAATCCTGTTCATCATCAAAGAACAAAACATATAGCTATTAAATATCACTTCATCAGAGAGGCTGAAGCGACTAAACAAATTCAACTTGAGTACTGCACTACAGGAGATCAAATTGCAGACTTATTCACCAAGGCACTACCAAGAGCCAAGTTTGAACAATTACGTTTCATGCTTGGAGTTACAAGAATTTGCATCAAGGAGGAGTGTTAAAAGATGATACAAATTCTAGAAAGATCTAGAATATAAAATCTTAGATGTTACTAGAATTAGGAATTACATATGAGTAATATCTAGAATCCTTAGAAGATTCTAGAAATGTTTGAAAGTAGAAGATAGATAATTGTAGAATTAAGAAAATCTAGAATTATGTAAAACTTCTAGAATTATGTAGAAAACATATGTGTACTAGTAGAAGCTACAACATGATTCTGGAAAAAGAAAAAGAAGAAGAAATGTGTAGAAATAGAATAGTGTAGAAACAATGAAATTAGTAGAAAATTCTAGAATCTTGTAAGTAAAGCCTATAAATAGGCATGAAGGGAGTTTTTGTATGGGTGGAAAATCTAATACATGCTCCTACATATCTTGTAACACTTCTAACATCAATTACTATCTTCCCTCATACAAACCTTCTCCTATTTGTCCACCTCTTTCTAAAAACTATTTTCTACACAAATCTCACTACTAAACATCAAACTATCTTTCCTATCCTTCCTAAAATACTAACAAGATCTCTAGAAACTATCACAAGAAACCTCTACTCCTCATCCAAATACGCATACTTCAAGTTGTTAGGCAAAGGTTCCAGCTCTTATTTCGATAACTCCTACTGAACTTGTATTGATGGCACTGGTGCATCAATCTCAGCTTCACTTGTTGCAAAATAACTAGATACAGTGGTTATGGTAGCAATCATTTCCTTACAAGCATTATAGTCATCCTTGGTGCAAGTGCACTCTATGAATGGTTCAATGTTCTTCTCAAATAAATCTAAAAACTCAGAAAATTTCAAATCAAAATCACAATAAAAAAATAGAATCAATTTCCTATCTACTCCTAAATTATTAACAACATTCTCGCTTGACTGTATGGTATCACACATGTAAACTAGATGATCAAACAAGATCGAGTGGCTTTCCACTAGATGCTTCATGGCCTCGAAGATGTTAAATCGTACTAAATCTTCTCCAAACTCCATATACATGGTACCAGTGTACATATCAATCTTTGTCTTCACAGTCATCAAAAAAGGTCTTCTAGATAGACAAATTAATGTTTTAACCCTTACTAGTACGTCTTCTAGCACTCCTAAAGGTTGAGTTGTGCTTTTATTTGCCAACTGGATCACAACGTGGGCTTCAACTTTCCCAAATGTAGCATTTTGTATATGGTTGTTGGCATCACATTAATCGAAGCTCCTAAATCCACAGAGCGTAACCTATGCTCAACTCTCCAATGGTGCAAGGGACGGTGAAATGTCCTAGATCTTCATATTTTTTAGACATGCTGGACTGATATAATGTCAAAACAGTCTACAATTGCCTCTTGCGCAGACTTCTCTTGTAAATGCATAGCTCCTTAAAAAATTTGGCATACTTGAGGACTTGCAACAACCCTCGATGGAAATGGCAGTGGAATATGAGGGGCTTGTTATTACACCTCTTTAGTTATTGTCTTCTCCGTTGCTTGGTTTCGTGCATCTTGCTTCATTTTATTCCCACTCTTCAATGTAATGACACTCACGTTACTAAGCGAGTTTAACACTGGCTGTGATGGAAGTTTTCCAGAGCCATGTTGCTTCAACTCATTCATTTCGATGGCTAGCTGGCCCACTTGCATCTTCAAATCTTTGACAGTGGTTATCACATTTTGCTCGATTTATGTTACCTTATTAGTTAGTCTGTCATCCATTTGTCACATTATTTCTTCAGTTGTATGGGTTGCACTACCCTGTACTGGTGGTAGTGTGACTTATTGTTGCGCTGGTGGGGGTGTAGCTTGATTACTCCTCAAAGGAGGAGGCATATATCTGTGTGGTGGTTGTGACTAGTGGTTCCTTGGTGCCCGATATCCTTGTTATTGAAAGGGGCCTCTCAACTGCTATTATGGTTGTTGAGCTAGTTGTGGTCCATATTTGAGATTTGGATGGTCTTTCCAACTAGGGTTGTAGATGTTAGGGTAGGGATTGCATTGTTAATTTTGTTGAGCTTTATACTAACACTAGTTCAAAAAGGAGCTTTTACGTCAGGTATTTAGGGCTTTTTACGTCGTATTTAAGACTGACGTTAAAACGGGAGACGCAAATTTACGTCGGACCCTTAAGCCCGACGTAAATTTACGTCAGTTATCAAGACCCGACGTAATTTTGCGTTGCATATACCACTAAACAGACGTAAAAACTTTCAAAAATAAAATAAAAAAAAAAACAGAAAATTTACGTCGCATATACCAATACGCGACGTAAATTTGCTGTTTTTTTTTTAAAATTGGGTTGATTCTATTTTACAACTAAAACCTGCAAATATATATTACAACCAGACAGTCCAGAGGTTCAATTTTCTTTAACTAGTATATTAAAAATATAATATTATATAATTCAAACTACATAATAAAACAATATAATACAAACATACAAACTAAAAAATCTATTACAAACTAAAAGTTAATACAAACTAAGCTACCTAAACTACATAATACACACAATATAATATGAACAAGAACTTAAAAAATTATGTACTAGAATTGTTGAACAAAAAATTTTGCCCATTGTTCTCTAATTTGTGTAATATCATATTCTGGTAATGGAGATGGATCTTGAAATACCTGAAACATTAATTTGACTCTTGTAAACATGCAACATGAATAAAGTTAAATAAACTTAACTAATGTTAAAAGCAATTACCTCCATCCAAGAATCAATTATACTCGCACAAACTATGGCTCTCATCCAATACATAACATAGTAACCACATTCAAACAAGTCTGTTTGCTTATTACACTGAAATGATGAAAAAAACATAATGTTATTTTCAAAATTTAAATACAAACAATAATTATGGTATTCACTTATATAAATAAGTTTCTAACCTTAGGATAAATGAACTGCAAAGTCTTTGTTCTAGGTTTTCCACTTAGAACATTAGTTCCAGACATGATTCTAAGTGAAAAAAAGTCATATATTATTCAATATGTATTTACAATTTAAAAACATAATTAATGAATAAAAGATAAAGTTACCCTTGTAATAAGCTTTTCATTTCTTGACTCGGTTTTCGATGTAATGAACAAAACCACACCACGAGTGTAATCCCGGGTATGATTACAATTAACTGCCAATGGGACCTACATTGTATGACATAAAAATTAGTTACAAAAATATAAATTAAAATACAAATTAAAATACTAACCCTTCAATGTATGGAGCCAAATATATATGTCTTTTTGAGTCACTCATCCATGTTTGCATATATTGTTGGATTCCAACCTTTGTATTTCAGATTTTTGGATGGATTGGGGCTCAATAAATCTGTGTACTTCGGATTTTTCTTGTTCCACACTCAATTTGTCAATGTACCTAAAACAATTAATTATAAGTTGAATATAATTATTATAATCTTAGAAACATAAATGAGAATGCCTTACATTTCCCACAATTGTATGATGGAAATGTTTAACATGCAATTTCCCCTAGCAATTTCTAAAGCATCGGGCAAGGAAATGTATAATGGAACACTGGAATTGTCAATTCCAAACACTCTAACATCCCATTGTATCTGACATGGTCTCTTCCTCAACCGTGGTAATATGGTCAACAACATAGAGATGGGATCATCATCACATTCTGTCAAATCCTCATCAATAATAGGTTGTTTTTTATGCTTAGCACGACGCAAGTCCTCCTAAACAAATGATAACAATTAATTAAACATTTATATAATTATAATACTAGAAAAGAGAAAATAGAGAATATATATATATATATATATATATATATATATATTACCTTGGTCTGTGCTTGATAGTGGCATAACCAAACGTCTTGGCCAAGCCAAGAATGTCCGCTTGCCTGCCCCACTAATTGAATCTCTTCATTAGGAAAAGGCACTGGAGCATTAGCATCATGAACTTCATCAACTACTACTCGTGTCCAGTCTGCCTGTAGAGGGACACCATGGATGGTTAAACCACCCTCAAAAACTTGACCAATAGCCACTAGACGCAGGGGGTCATCTTCAACATATAACTCACACTGGTGTGATGCATCAGTCTGAGTATATTCTCCTGAAGGATCAGCAGCAGTAGCAGCACAACTCCCTTTAGTGCTGACTCGAACAACATCATGTTCAATTGTTTGAGGTGTTCCTTGAGTCTGTTGCTGAGAGCGGGCGAGAGATTCAATTTTCTCATCAAACTCTTGCTGCAAGGACTGCCTTATTTGATTTAAGTTTTCTTCAAACTACATCTCCATTTTATGCAAGGCATCCTGGCTGCAAGAGTCAGTAGTGGTCCTTCGTGATGTTGGACCAAAGTAATCACGAAGGCCCCAGGATCCACCAGCACCACGCACACGTCCTGAGTAATCTGGTTTTCCTATGGCTGTCGCCAATATATCTTGTCGACCATGAGGAATAAATGATCCTTGGGTGCTCTGCTCAACTAAATCATCCTACAAGACATTAACAATAATTAAGTCATACACTAACTTCCACATTAGAATCAATTCAAATTGACATTATAACTTACAAATATTCGTGCAGACTCAGAAGTCATTTGTCCATCAGATTTTGTCCGGGCTACCTTCCACATCTCATAGCGAGGGGGTGGAGATGCAAGTTCAGTAGACTCAACTCCTGCTAACTCTTCTCTGGCTTTCATGAGACGTTGCTCCAATAATGCATACCCTCCTCGTGACAATACATGGGGTGCATCATTCAACCTCTGACGTTGTTGGGCAGCACGTCTTTTATCTTTCCAAGAGGGGTCCATTCGGTTGGCACAAAACTGTAACCAATCCTCCTCACTAATTTGATACTTTAGACAGAGAGATTCATCTTGAAACTTTCCAAATACATACTCCCATGTCAAGAAAGTCTTAAAGTCCCTCCATCTAATGGCAATGGAGGATAAAATCTTCTTCCTCATCACCTTAGTGTTAGGAACATCAAAATTTTGCTGTGAAATGACCAATAAATGTTAAATTCAATTAATAATGATATATAAAGTATTCAAAAAATATAGAAATACCTGAACACCCTGCCACATGAGGTTCTTCTCGGTTTCCTCTACATCATCCCAAGATGGAGTAGTAATCGGAACATGGTGTCGAGCTAGTAGTCCCAAATAGCTCTTAAACTTAGCGAGCATTTGGGCCGGATGCCTTACCGAACGTGGATCAACTTCAACTTGAGTTTTCTCTCTAGCTACCCTCCTTGCTCGTCAACCCCTTTAACCGAGTGACAGATCTACCTTTACCTCCACTTCTGCTCCTGCCACTGCCACTACCACTACCAGTACCAGATGTGGAATCCAACATATCCTGAAAAACAAAACAATATGAAGTCAACATACTTTATAAGTTTGAATAAAAAGAACTAGAAAATGTGAAGATAAACACCTATTATGTTGGTATGTTTTCCCATATCCCTTCGTCATGATCACTTCGAATTGCATGTATGTCATCAACTTCATTGTCAACTATGTCATCAAATGGTCTACTTGAAAATGAAGGTGTTTCATGTATATCTAGAGACTCATCTTCATGAATTCCGTGCATGCTTCTTCCTTCAAGGACAATTGACCATCTCTCATTACATGGATCCTTGACATAAAATATTTGTCTCACTTGATATGCCAAAATAAAAGGTTCATCCTTATACCCAACTTTACTCAAATCAACCAAAGTAAATCCTAGGTCATCTGTTCGCACACCCATATTCCCTTCAACCCATTTACACTTGAAGACAGGCACCCTAAAAGTAACATAATCAATTTCCCATATCTCTTGTATGACCCCAAAATAACTCATAGAAGCTGTGATAGGATTTTTGTCTTTAGAACTAGAAAAATGCATAGATTCAGCTTGAATTGTGACCCCACTATTTTGTACTCTACCTTTATCATCTTCTATTTTTGAGTAGAAACAATAATTATTAATGTCATACCCACCAAATGTAATGACATCACTATTAGGCCCACGAGCAAGTCTCAAAAGTGTTTCTGAAACATTAATCTCAACATATACCCTTTTTTTAAACCAAGAAAGGAAACTTTTGTTATGTTCATTCAATACCCATTTTTCATTCATTCGTGGATGTGTTGCCTTTATTTCAGTTATGTGTTGTGATATGTAAGGGATTACTTCATCAGTGTTGTTCAATATGTATAAATGTGCTTGGTCAACTTCTTTCCGACTAACATTTTTAATCTTTAAATTTCGAGAACCCTTACCTTCACATCTTCCATCATGTCTCATCTTAGGAATACCTATTGGTTCTGATTTTGACATGTATCCTAAACAAAACTCAATGGCTTCTTCTGCAATGTACCTTTCCACAATAGAAGCTTCTAACCTGTACTGATTCTTCACATATCCTTTTAAGATCTTCATGTATCTCTCAACAGGATACATCCATCTAAGAAAAATTGGACCACATAACCGAATTTCCCTTACCAAATGGACTATCAAATGCACCATGATATCAAAAAATGAAGGGGGAAAATACATTTCTAACTGGCACACTATTACAATTGCTTCATTTTCTAATTCATCTAACTTTTTTGGATCAATTACCTTTTTACAAATGGCGTTGAAAAACAAACATAACCGAGTAATAGCAATTCTAACAGAAGTTGGTAAGATGTTTCAAATAGCCACTGGTAAAAGTTGTTGCATCAACACATGACAATAATGAGACTTTAAACCAACTAATTTCAACTCTTGCATACACACAAGACTCTTAACATTTGAGGAGTATCCTTGTGGCACTTTGACCTCACGTAAACACTCACAAAAGCTTCTCTTTTCTTTCTTTGATAGAGTATGACAAGCTGGAGGTAAGTAAGTGCGTTTTCCAACTGATTGTGGATGTAATTCAGAACGTATACCCATGTCTGCCAAATCATGTCTTGCTTTTATTCCATCTTTTGTCTTTCCTTTTATGTTAAGCAATGTCCCAATTATACTATCACAAACATTTTTTTCAACATGCATCACATCTATACAGTGTCTAACTTCCAACTTACACCAATAAGGAAGATTGAAGAATATATGTTAGAAATGTAGGCTGAGATCAAGAGGGGGGTGAATTGATCTTTGAAAGATTTTCACAAATTACAGATTATCTATTTCAAATATTTAAGATTTCAGATCAGTTCTTGAATCACACACAGCAAGCAATCAAAACTAAATGCAGTGACAGAATTGAAGGAGAAAAAGGTTTAGAAAGATATAACCAAGGTTTATACTGGTTCACCCAATCTCAGGGCTACGCCCAGTCTCCAGCCAAATTCCAGCTGGGTTCCACTAGATTGAACGTTTTACAGATTACAACTTTAATCTCACACTCAATCTACCACAAGAACCACAATTCTAGTTCCTGCACCTAAACCTTCACCAAGAACCAAATTCCAGTTCTTGACCAACCCTGCAGCCAAATTCCAGCTACAGAAACCAATGCCCACAATTCCAGGCAACCACAATACAGTAAAGAAAGTAAAGAAACAAATAGAAGAAACTTAGAACGCTCAAACCAGATTTATGCAACTCTGCAGTATGTGTTTCTTCTCCAAAAGAATGCAATTTTGCCTCAAGAAAGAACTCTTATGAACTTCACAAAAACTAGCGCGATTCTCTCTTGAAAGTAACACTTATGCTTGCTTGATTGATTGCTAAAAGATGTGTTTTAAAAAGTTCAAGCAACTCTGTTTATATAGAGGATTTTCAAAACTGCTGGTTTATTTAATCTGTTAAAATAATCTTTTAGTCTGTTAAAAGTCTTGTTTTAATCTGTTAAAATGTTCTTGATTATTTTCCAGATTTGTTTTAACTGATACGACACCGTTTATATCAATTAAAACTCTTTGTAAAAAATCCTCTAAACTGTTTTAATCGATTGTTTCGTGTTTCAATCGATTAAAATATTGCAAAACATTCTTATAAACTTTTCTAAGTGATTTTAACTGATAACAATCTGTTTTAATCGATTAAAATGCGTAGTAGAAATTCTCTTAAGTTGTTTTAATCGATTAAAATGTAGTTTAATCGATTAAAATAATTCTAATCGGTCAAAAACTCATTCTGATCGATCATATGCTCATTCTGATTGGTCATATGCTCATTCTGATCGATCAACAAGTACTCCAAGTGGTTTTAATCGATTATTTCGAAGTTATATCGACTAAAATACTTCCAGAATACTTCCCTGAACATTTTAAGTGAATTTAATCGGTTATTTCGAAACTATATCAGTTAAAATACTGACAGAAGGTTTTCAAAACTTCCTTTAATGAAATCAATCTATTATTTCAAAAACATATCAGTTAAAAACCTTGTTACAAAAGTGTTAAGAACATTTTAGTTGATAAAGCTTGTATACTATTAGTTAAAATAGTTAATTAAAAAACCTTTTACCAAAATACTTTGTTTTTAATCGCTTTAATCGCTTTTTAGAGGCATTTTGCAAAATCTTTTAAATGAAGATACCTCATGCAGCAGAGAGATAAAAATGATTATACCTAAGCAGAGATGTAGACTCACTAATCCCACTACTCTTTTATCTAAGTGACCTTTGACTGCCACAAAGTAGCCTTTGACTTCATTTTTTACTTCATCAAATCAACAAGATCTTTGCCAAAGTAGTTCAATAAGATCTTCATCACTTTGAATATAGACTGTTTCTTCCAAATGTTTTTCTCATTGGATTTCTTTTGGGTCTTTCCAAACACAATATGAATATTTTTCACTTGCTCATATACTTGTTCACCATTGTGTGGTACTGATGCAACTGCATTCTCCTCACATCCATTAAATGCTTTTTTCATTTTACGATATGGATAATTAGCAACTAGAAACTTTCTATGCCTATTGTACGCAGTATTTTGTCCATGTTTCAATTGGATATAACTTGTGTCTTCTTGACATAAAGGACACGCTAAATGACCTTTCACACTATAACCGCTTAAATTACCATATGCTGGAAAATCATTTATAGTACAAAATAACATTGCATGCAACCTGAAATTCACTTCGTGATATGAATCAAATACATCCACTCCTGTGTTCCCACAACATCTTCAAATCATCAATTAAAGGACTAAGATATACATTTATGTCATTTCCTGGTTGTCGAGGTCCTGAAATCATCATAGATAACATCATATATTTTCTCTTCATGCATAACCAAGGAGGAAAATTGTAAATGATCAACAAAACTGACCATGAACTATGTTTACTACTTAAATTTCCATAAGGATTCATCCCATCTGTAGGTAATCCAATTCTCAAGTTTCTTGGCTCTGCACCAAATTCTGGAAAGGTTTCATCAATCCTTTTCCATTGTGGAGAATCAGCTGGATGTCGAAGAAGATTGTCACATTTTCTACCATTTGCATGCCATGTCAAGTTTCTTGCATCTTCTTTTATGGCAAATAATCTTTTAAACCTAGGTATAATTGGCAAATACCATAACACCTTAGCAGGGGGACCATCTAGTTCTTCCTCACCACTACTTTCCTCAACTTTGTTTTTGAACCTCGACAAACCACATGTCGGACACATCTTTAATTTAGCAAAATCGTTTCTGTACAATATACAATCATTAGGACATGCATGTATCTTCTTGTACTCTAAACCCATTGGACATAATATTTTCTTTGCCTCATAGTTACGAATAGGTAATGTATTATCTTCATGAAGCATCTCCTTCAACAACTCCAATAATTCGATGAAACTTTTATCATTCCATCCATTTCTTGCTTTTAAAGTAAACAATTTTAAAGTTGCTGATAATCTTGTAAAACTACATCCTATGTACAATTGTTGCGCAAAATCAGATTTCAAAGAATCATATAGATGTGCTTTCATAAAATTTTCTTCACCAATATCACGTATCATATCTTTTAGATTATCATCCATCCCTTCATCAAAATTATCTGTAGTTGACACAGTTGGGATGTCTAATATTTCTCCATGCCATGTCCATATTGTATAACTCTTAATAATACCATAAACAAACAAGTGATCACGTATATCCTCAAGTTTATGACGAATTTGATTCAAACAACGAACACATGGACAATAATATGTCCCTTTCATAGCTTTTCCATTTTCACTAGCAAATTTCAAAATTTCCTCAACTCCCTTTTCGTACTCTTCACTAATACGACGTGCATTCATCCAACTTCGATTCATATTATGTTATAAAGTTTCGTCACTCCTAGAGATTTAAAAATTATATGTAAAAAGAAATTAATATACAAACAACAAAGAACGTAAATGGAGTGTGTAAACCGAAAATGCACTCAAATAAATAAACAAATAATTACATTCCAATAACAATCCAGTTGAGACATTCATACAATAACGTGATTGAGATCCCCAAAAACAATCACGGATTCAATTTAAACATATAGCAATGACATAGAACACTAACCTCGAGTGTAGACGAAAAATGATTTCAAACTCAAATCCAATCGGGGAGAAATATCAAGTTCGTAAAATGACACACAATGTTGATGTTTTTCACTGTCAAACTGATCGAAAATGGTGTGCAGAGGTAGTTGTTGTCGTCGTTCTCGTCGTCATTCTCAAAAACCCTTGCTGCACAAGACCAGGGAGTGGGTCTGGGGGGAAATAAAAGGGACTTTTTACGTCGCGCACCCCAGCATGCGACGGAAAAAGCCTTCTTTTACGTCGTACCACGTAGCTACGACGTAAAAGAGGCTTTTTACGTCGCATGCTGGGGTGCACGACGTAAAAGTTTTGTCTCTTATTTACAAAATTGCCACCGCGTTTTATTTACGTCGAATATTTTTACATGGGACGACAATTGGGTGACGTAAAAGCCCTTTTTTTCACTAGTGTATGCATAGTTCTTCCAAAATTCCTTACACCAAACTATTGAGAGTTCTCTGCCATATTGGAGATTAATTGTCTTGTTGCAGCCACAGTCTTGTCCATCAAAACACCTCCACTAGTTGCATCCACCATGCTTTTGTCATTGGCAACAATCCTGCTGCTCTGTGGTTTGGTGATTAGGGCATGATGAACATAATATGTTAAATCTCTCCCAATGTCATAATATAGTTGCCTTACCCCCACTAATTTCCTTCCTCACTGATACAGTTCTAGTAGTTGGGAAAAACTTCTCTAGAAATCTTCTTTTCATGTCCGTCCATGTGGTAATGGGAGTCGATTGGAGGTAAAGTTAGTCCATCGCCATATCACACAAAGAAAATGGAAAGGCCTTCATCTTGACCAACTCTTCAGAAACATTAGGTGGATTCAAAGTAGGACAAACTACATGGAATTCCATTAGATGTTTGTGAGGGTCATCTCTGAAAGCAGTGAGGGAGAGATTGACGGAAATGTCCCTACATTCCCAAGAGATGATTTTGATGATGATTCAAGTCAACTACATTCAAGTCAACACCATTCAAGATGAATTAAGGACAAGTTGAATTTAAGATGTTGGTGACAATGTGAAACATTTCCCTACATGCCCAAGATATGTTTTTGATAAAGATATGTTTTTTATAAAGATGATGATTCAAGAAAGCCCAAGATGATTCCTGAAGACTAGATAGAGTCTTAGAATACTGGATATAGAGGTACAAGTTGATGAAGTAATCAATTATGATGCATCAGAAATGGAAAAATGATTTTCTCTGTCATAATTGATTATATTGGTAACATAATTAATTATTGCAATTCAAATTTGAAAAATATATCTGTTTTGAAGAATAAATGTTTTTGAATATATCCTCATTTTTATTCACAAAAATATTAATGTCCAACGACCATTTTCTGATACTTTTTTTTCTATTTAATTAAGTTCTGATGAAAAATAAAAAACACACAATTACAGAATTCGAAAATACAATTTACATTCAATCAGTTTTGAGAAAAGAATTCTGAGCAAGGCAACAAAGATATTTTACACCTTCTGAGAAAACCCTCTTCTCTACTGCCTTCTGTACTTTCATTGTTAATCACACTTGTTCTTGGAGATTGGCATTCTACAGGCTTCTACAATTTGTTGTCTCCATTACCCAGGTGTGAATTTTCTTATCTTACTCCTTCATCCTTTGTGGGTTTAGGAGGTGTTTTCATCCCTTTGATTTGTTCAAAGGAGGTGTTCATCCCTAGTGGGATTCTAGGGAGGTGTTCATCCTTAGTGGGTTTCTAAGGAGGTGATTTTTTTTTAATTAGTTTACTTTTTACTGGTTCTTCTGCTAAGTTGATTGTAATTTGTAGACTGAATTTGAAAGATAGTGAATTGGGAGTCACTCTTGTGTTAAGAGTTGACTGAGAACTAGATGTAAGGTTGACTATACTCGAACCAGTATAAATCATTGTGTGCTCTTCTCTTTCCCTTATCTCTTTCTCTTTTCCTGATTATATTATCGCTTCCGCTTTATCTATGTTCAAACAAATTATTGACTCACAAATAAATTTTTAATTTAACATCTATTTTAATTTGTGCATCTATTCACCCCCTCTAGATGTCATTTATCTAACAAGTGGTATCAGAGCTTGGTTAGATAAGATATTTCTAAACAATCTGTCCAAATGTTTATGCAGAATCAGGTTTACAGGGAAGGAGCCTCAATAAATAGACCACCATTATTTGAAGGAGAAGGCTATCAGTTTTGGAAAGCAAGAATGAAAATATTTTTATAAACACTAGATTATGGTGTTTGGGATTCTGTACTCAATGGTCCCTACATTCCAATGAGAACAACGGAGTCTGGAGCTGTTCCAAAGACTTTTGATCAATGGACGCCGGATGAAAACAAGCTTGCCTATTATGATGTAAGAGCCCAAAACGCTATTGTTTCTGCCTTAACTCGTAATGAATTTTTCAGGGTCTCACAATGCAAGACGGCAAACGAAATATGGGACACTCTTGAAGTAACACATGAAGGAACAAATAAAGTAAAGCGAGCACATAAGAACACACTCAGCCAAGAGTATGAATAATTTCAAATGCAGCAAAATGAAAGCATCACGGATTTCCAGACATGCTTCACACATATAGTAAATCACTTGAAAGCATTAGGAAAGAGTTTTGACAATAAGGAGTTGAACACAAAGATCTTGAAATACTTAGACAAGAATTGGCAACCAAAGGTCATTACTATTACAGAATCAAAGGATCTCACAGAAATGAATATTGCTACTCTATTTGGAAAACTATGAGAACATGAGATGGAGCTACAAAGGTTAAAGAATGGTGAACAAAATCAAGCCAAGATGATAGCTCTAAAAGTAGAAAAATCTTCACAAGATGAAAGCGAAAATGAAGGTAAGTTTTCAGATTCCGATATGTCTTTTTTTGTTAAACAATTTTCTCGCTTTATGAAGAACAGGAAAAAGAGACAGCAAAGAAAGGAGAAAACAAATAAATATCATTGCTATGAATGTGGAAAATCTGGCCATATCAAACCGGACTATCCGAAACTTAAGAAAGATGTGAAGAAAGGGAAGGACGGTATCTATAAGAACAAACGCAAAGCTTATATTGCATGGGAGGATAATGATTCTTCCACAATAAAAGAGAGTTCTTCTGAAAGCAGTGATGGAGAAGAAGAAGCAAATCTTTGCTTGATGACAAAAAGTGATGATGAAGCATCATCACAGGTAAGCAGTACAAAATCCTTAAATGAATATGATGAGTTGTTTAAAGAATATCAAGATATGTATGAAGGTTTTACCAAGCTATCTAAGAAATACAATGCATTTAGACAAAAGTTTAATGCATTATAAAATACTGTTGGTATTCTTGAAAAAGAAAATGAGTGCTTAAAGAAAGATGTTGAGAAATTTAAAACTTTGTCTAAAAATAAAGAAGTTGCTAAACCTTGTGAAAATTGTAATCATTTGGAAAATGAGATTTTCAAGTTAGAGAAAATAATAAGCAAGTTTTCAAAATCTTCTGAAAATCTTGATTCTATATTAAGTTATCAAAGAGGGAATTCTAGCAAAGCTGGACTTGGTTACAAACCCAAAGAAAGTCTAGAACCTCATAAAACTATTTTTGTGAAAGAGTCAAGGAAAACAGATGTGAAACTAGTTTCAAAAACATTAAGAAACTCATTTAGACCTTTTCAAAGAAAACCAACATGTTTTTATTACATGAAATTAGGCCATACATCAAATAGATGTTACATAAAACATTTTGGCATATCTAATGGCAAATATGAATGGGTGCCTAAAGGAACAAAGCATTTACACATGTCTAGATGATAGTTTGAGCATCTAATTGATTATCAGAATCAGAAATTTTTTTCTTGTTGTCATAATCAATTATGTTGAAAGTTTGAATTTTGAAAATTTGAATTTATGAAAATTTGAAATTATTAAAGTTTGAAATTTTACAGTTTGAGATTCTTGAAATTTGAAATTTTTGCAATTTGAGATTTTTGAAATTGAACTTGAATTGGAATTTGAAATTTGAATTTGAAATTTGGGATTAGAAATTTGAATTTGAAATTTGGAATTTGTTGGAATTTGAATTTGAAATTTGAAATCTGGAATATGAGTGAATTTGAATTTGAAAGTTGCCTAAATAAGAAGACTACGATTGGGGGAAACTACTGCATTTCATATCATTATCTCTACAATCATTATATTCCCCTATCTTTCTCTCTCTTTATTTGTCTTGGGTATCCTAGATATTGCCTCCTTAATATGATGTTCTTCTCTATGACACTTTGTAATGCATTATCTTCTCTACCTTGATTTATGTACTAATATGTGCAAATTTGTTCTCAATTTATATTACAATATTTTTCATAATTATCAATGAATCAAGGAGATATTTTGATGATATTAATCTGTATGAAACAGGGGGAGATTTTTTTTTTTCTCTTATAATATTTTTAATGATTATCAATGAAACAGGGGGAGATTTTTTGATGAATTAAAATATGTGTGAAATTCATTCCTATATCTGAATTAAAAAGGGAGAGTTAAGAGAAGTCTTTGCTCATATGAGTTAGGGAGTGTCTTATTATTAATATATCTAGGGGGAGATTAAGAGACTCTAACACTTGATACTATATTGTGCTAATCTTGAGTTGGCTATATAGAGTCAATCATTTTAATTCATTTCAGGTGTTTCCTTGATCACCATAAAAAAGGAGGAGATTGAAAGCAATGAGGGGGAGATTGATGGAAATGTCCCTACATTCCCAAGAGATAATTTTGATGATGATTCAAGTCAACTACATTCAAGTCAAAACCATTCAAGATGAATTAAGGACAAGCTGAATTTAAGACGTTGGTGACAATGTGAAACATTTTCCTACATGCCCAAGATATGTTTTTGATAAAGATGATGATTCAAGCAAGCCCAAGATGATTCCTGAAGACTAGATAGAGTCTTAGAATACTGGATATGGAGGTACAAGTTGATGAAGTAATATTATGCATAAGCCTCCAAAGCACAAGTGTGATAAAATTCGTAACATGATATTTTTCACTGTCATAATCAATTATGATGCATCAGAAATGGAAAAATGATTTTCTCTGTCATAATTGATTATACTAGTAACATAATCAATTATGGCAACTCAAATGTGAAAAATATATCTGTTTTGAAAAATAAATGATTTTTAATATATCCTAATTTTTATTCATGAAAATATTAATGTCCAACGGCTATTTTCTCGATGCTTTTTTATCTATTTAATTAAGTTTTGACGAAAAATCAAAAACACACAATTACAGAATTCGAAAATACAATTTACATTCAATCAGTTTTGAGAAAAGAATTCTGAGCAAGGCAACAGAGATATTTTACACCTTTTGAGAAAACTCTCTTCTCTACTATCTTCTGTGCTTTCATTGTTAATCACACTTGTTCTTGGAGATTGGTATTCTATAGGCTTCTACAATTTATTGTCTCCATTACCCAGGTGTGACTGTTCTTAAATTAGTCCTTCATCCTTTGTGGGTTTAGGAGGTGTTTTCATCCCTTTGATTTGTTCAGGGAGGTGTTCATCCCTAGTGTGATTCTAGGGAGGTGTTCATCCTTAGTGGGATTTTAAGGAGGTATTTTTCATCCTTTGATTTATTCAGAGGAGGTTGTAGACCCCAAATCTTGCCCGACCTCAAAATAAGAGCAGAAGACCTCCTATTCGAAGATGGAGGAAACCTAAAAAGCCACTAGGAGAGACTATTAGGCCCCATGTTAGAGTAAGAAGGATTTTCTGTATAAAAATAAGGATTTTTGCCTTCAGGAGTCGAGACCGTCGGCTCGCCATTGATGCAAGTCGAGATTGCCGTCTCGTTTGGCGAGACGGCCGTCTCGCCACTTGCCAATGGTGAGACCCCCCTCCCGTTTGGCGAGAAGGCCTTCTCGTCACTTGGAAAGTTGGTACCACCGTCTCGCCAAACGAGACAGCGGTCTCGCCACTTAAACAAGTTGAGACCGCCGTCCCGAATGACGAGACGGTCGTCTCGACCTTGCCAGTCGAGACTACTGTCTCGACCTGACAGGTGCAAATCCCTATAAATAGTGAGCGCTCCCCCCCTCATTCACATAGTTCTTCCACTTTCCCTTCTACACTTTCTTCAAATTCTCCTCCTAGAGTCCCTCCGAAGCATTTCCGGAGTTTCTGAGTGTCTTAGAGAGCTTTTTATAGCGTTTCGAGAACGATTTTCGGCGTTGTAAGAGCGAAGGGCTGCCAAAACGCACCCTATTTTCAAGAGAATTAATCAAAAAGCTCGCTTTGGAGGTTTCTTCACTCTCTCCCTCTCTTTTACTATCTTTTTATTCATAATTAAAATTGCGTAATAGATATTAGGGCCATGTAGTCATCATTTTAATTCCATGAATAAAAGGGTAAAAGCGTCTTTTCAAAAGTTTATTTATAAAATAACTGGCCCATCATAGGGAACCCGAAAGGGGCGTCGTAAGGGAACTAATACTTCCCTTACACGTAACTAACTCCCTTACCCAACTCTGGTTTTACGACCAAAGTTGGTTTTCGAAAAACCAACGCCTTTTCTCTCCTTTTTCGATGTATCCGGTAAAAATATCGGTGACGACTCCATAAGAACCCTTTCAAATTAGTTCTTAGGTCAGTCTGGTTATCGGATAATCTAAGAACATCCTTTCGAAAACATCGCCCTTAGGTTCAGCTCAGTTATCGAACAACCTAAAGGCATTGTAACACCACCCATAAAAACGCGAAAAACGGAAAGTCAGAACCATCGCGTCGCTCCGACCGCCTCTTTTTGACGGCGGCGACAGATGGCGACTCCGCTGGGGAAGCCTAGAGAGTTAATCCCATTTAGTGATGGGTCGGTTTAATAAATAAACTAAGAAATTTCGTTTTTGCCCTACCTTGTATTATAACATGTTTTAATTGTTTGGCTTTAATAATTGTTGTTTGTTTATTTTACGCATGTAGACCCCTAATTTTGCCCGGGCCTCTCAAAATAAAGGCTAGAGGAACGTCGCCCAAAAAAAGGAGTGCATCCGGCTTCCCAAAACTGAGGAAACCTCCCGCAACAAACACGAGAGATCACTCATTCACACGATAAAAGCCAAAAGAGACTTCCTACACAAAGACAAAGCTCGCCGGCATCTTAATGAAGGCCAAGAAGACTTCCTATATGAAGATAAAGCTTCAACGGACACACATCGGCATCAATCTACGCCGAAAACGGCAAGGAAAGCTTCCAGGGGTCCCAAAGCGCAGCGCGGGAACGAGGTTGAGGCGGCCGTCCCAAAGTGGGACGGCCGTCCCAGCCCTCCGGGTTCAAGTGGGACGCGCGTCCCAAAGTTGGGACGGCCGTCCCAACCCCGGTTTAAGTGGGACGGCCGTCCCGGCCTTCTGGGGGTCCGCTCTGTGTAAAAATGCCATTTGGGACGGCCGTCCCGGTCCGGACGGCCGTCCCACCCGGATGGCCGTCCCAAAGTGCGCCAGCTGCGAAAAACTATAAATAGGAGGCTCATTTGTCACTTTTTGACACACTTCGGACACCCCGGTCACCACGAGACACTCCGGAGAGCTGCGAAACACTTTAGAGCACTCGTCTACTTCTCTCCCTCTCTCAAATGATCTTTCAGATTGCCTTAAATAGGTAACAATCGGTTAAGGAATTAGATTAGGCATTTGATTCTTCTTTAAATTTTTAAGAGAGTCGTTCTTGTATTGGTGAGGAGAGTCTTGTGTAGAAAGAGGGGTTGCCAAAACGCATCCTCACGGTTCGAGATTCTCAATATAAAGCTTGCTACGGAGGTTCTTTTCAATTCCCTTCTCTTTTATTGCTTTATTTATTGTTTTATTTTATTTATTGCGTCATATAGAATAAAATCATGTAGATAGTCATTTTAATATTCCTTCTATTGCTTTATTTAGTTTTATTTAAAATTATGTAAATAGCTATTTCAATATTATGCAATAAAATAGGGTAATCGCGTAATTTCTCAAAGTCTTTTCTTTAAATGAATTAATCTGTCATAGGGAACCCGAAAGGGCGTTGTGGGGTGCTAATACCTTCCCCACACGTAACTAACTCCCTTACCCAACTACGGTTATAATGGCCAAGTGCGGTTTTTCTTAAAATCAATATTTTTCCCTTTTCCAATGTTTATGGTTAAAACATTGGTGGCGACTCCATAAGAACCCTTTTTCGAAAACCTTTTAAAACAAATACGCGAGTCTAAACCATCTTTACGCGGCCGCTCGCATTAACGTCTCAAAGACGTTCCCTCCCGGGACGTCGGAAAGGGACGGCGGCGGCAGATGGCGACTCCATTGGGGAAGCTAGAGAGTTGATCCCATTTAGTGACGAGATAAATTCAAACTAAGTGAAGATTTGAAATTACGCCTTTACCCATACGTATGTTTTTATTGTATGGCTTTATATAAGCTGTTTGTATGATTATTTACGCAATTGTTTGAAATATAAATTGCACACAAAAACCCTTGCACACAACGGTCCCTCTATGCCGGGGGCAAGAGTGAATATCTATAGGGAGTGGGTGGCGGATACGATCGGTTAGTTGGCACACGGGGCTACTACGGTTGTCGGAAAACCACCAACTCAAGGTGATAACTCTCTTCTTTTGGTCTAAGGATGTCGACACGGAGTTCGTGCATGACCGAGGATTGAAAGTTGAGAGGTCCCTATAATGGGGGCACCTTGGGGACCTTTGGCACTGGTGAGAACGGTTAGAACCACCTAAACCAAACACGTTTACTGCGGGAAAATCCTACCTCGTGATTAAATAAGCGTGGCTACGCTCGCGGATGTATGAATTGTGTGTGCATACGTTTGCTTGCATTTGTATTGATGCATTAGCATAGGGTAATCATACAACAAACAAAAAAGTGAAAAACCCTAAAAATCATAAAAAAAATATAAAAACAAATTAAAGCCATAAACATACCTTTTATAATAAAAAAAATTCTTGGCAAAGTCGTATCATTCATCATTCAATAAGTGGTAAAACCAAGAGAGAAAACCAATGCATTAAGAAAAGTATGCACAAACATCATCATAATAAAATCTCTCATACATAAACACATTCATCCTAGGGCATATTTATTCCACGCTAATCATTTAAAATAAAAAGTTATAATAAGAATCATTAAAATCATTTAGAAGGTGGGCTGGTCTTCGCCAGTCCTCACTCGTGCTCAAAAGGCTAGAAAGATGGAACAACTAGAAGAACAAAACCGAAAGCTCACCGGCTGAGCTTATTACGCTGAAAGAGCAAATGACTCAAATGTTAGAAATGATGCATCAACGGAATCTCCATCAAGAGGGTCCTCGGAATGGACAAGCCTCTCACCACGAAGAAGAAGAGGAACCTCGGAATGAGCATGATCAATGCTGGTACAAGAGCGGTACATATTCATGCTCTGAAGTATCAAAACAACAAATCACTGCTCTTGAAGAAAGGCTGAGAGCCATGGAAGGTCATAACTTTGATATAAAAGAGGCGGTGATATGTGTCTCGTCAAAAATATCCAATTCCCTAACAAGTTCAAAACTCAGGAGTTCCCAAAATACATGGGAACGACACGCTCGAAAGCCATCTTACAATGTCTTGCAGTAAGATGGCTGCACATCTTGATAATGAAAAACTCTGATCCATTGCTTTCGGGAAAGCCTGGTTGAATCGGCTTTAAATTGGTATATGCAACTAGAAGGGGGCAAATCCAAACACTGGAGACATTTGGCGAGATGCATTTCTTCGTCGTTATAAATACAATATTGATCGACCCCTGAAAGAAGCGGATCTACAATTATTAAGCAAGAAAAGCGACGAATCCTTCAAAGCATATGCCCAAAGATGGAGAGAATTGGCAGCACAAGTGGAACCTCCTCTATCGACAAGGAAACTACATCCATGTTCATCAATTCTCGGCTGGTCCTTATTACGACAAGATGATAGGAAATACATCAACTCTCTTTGCGAGATATAGTCATCATAGGAGAAAGAGTGGAGCAAGGTTTGAAGAGTGGAAGAATTGTACAACAAACTTCCTCCAATTCCTCTACTCAAACTTTTAAAAAGAATTTTGGAAAGAAAAAGGAAGGGGACGTGAATGCAATTAATATTGCCATTCCTTACGCCTCCTCGCAACAAACCAAGCCACGCGAGACAGAGAGGAAATTCACTTCCATACCTACCTCCTACGGAAGCTTGTTGATAAAATTGTTGGATGCTAAACTCCTTGTGCGAATTCCTCCCAAGAAGATGGAGCCACCCTATCCGAGAATGGTATAAGCCAAATGAAAAATGCAATTATCATTCGGACGCTCCAGGACATTCGGTAGATAATTGCATAGCTTTGAAGCATAAGGTCCAAGATTTAATAGATGCGGGATGGATTACCTTTGACGCATCTACTCCAAAGGTGGACGACCAGCCCTTATCAAAGCCCGAATAAAAGACGGGATAAGGAAGACCAGCAGATTAGGGCTCATCATTTTTACCATCTTTTGCAATAAAAAAAATATAAAAAAAATATATCAAAAAACTTAGATGTATTTCCAGTGATCTCTGCCCATGATCACGAGATTTTTGGTTAATAAGGGCTTTGTAAATATTTTCTTCTATCAATACAATAAGGCATTTTTTTTATATCCATATTCTCTTTCATTCTTTTCTCTCTCATACATCTCATAAAGAAATCTAAAACAAAGCATAACCCATACGGTCATGTACGTGATTGAAAACTCCTTGGAAGATCTGAAAGGCTGAAGACGAATGGATTGAGTCGAGACAGTGAGGAGGGGACCATTTCCCGGACATGCAAAGAGCTGCTAGAAAAAGAAGCGCAATCAATACAGCCCCATCGGGAGAAAGCTGAGGTTATCAATTTGGGACAAGAAGATAATAAGAAAGAAGTAAATATTGGAACCCAAATTGACGATGATGTCGAGAGAAAAACTAATACAATTGCTAAGAGAATATATGGACGTGTTTGCGTGGTCCTACCATGATATGCCTGGAATCGATAAAAGTATAGTGGAGCATCGATTACCATTAAAAGAGGGATTTCGGCCAGTTAAACGAAACTTCGGAAGAGTAAAACCAGAATGGTCCTTAAAAATTAAAGAAGAAGTAGAAAAACGAGTTGGATGCCAATTTCACGATCGTTTCAAAATACCATGAATGGTTGGCAAATATCGTGCCGGTCGTAAAGAAAAATGGAAAAATCGAGTATGCGTAGATTATCGGGACCTAAGCAGTGCAAGTCCAAAAGATGATTTTCCCTTACCACATATTGATATGCTCGTAGATCACCTTGCTACAAATACTCTTTATTCTTTCATGGATGGATATGCGGGGTATAATCAAATCAAATTGGTTGTCGAAGGCAGAGAAAAAACTTCCTTCATTACACCATGGGGAACATTTTGTTATAGAGTAATGCCTTTTGGACTTAAGAATGCGGGGGCAACCTATCAAAGGGCTATGGTTACACTATTTCACGATATGATCCACAAAGAAATAGAAGTATACGTGGATGATATGATCGTCAAGTCCAAAAATGAAACAGATCACCTCCTACACTTAAAGAAACTATTCAATCGGCTTCGAAAATACCAGATTAAGCTTAATCAGGCTAAATGCACATTCGGAGTACGATCGGGAAAACTCCTTGGGTTTATCGTCGGTAAAAAAGGAATCGAGGTGGACCACGATAAGACAAAGGCAATCATAGAAATGCCCCCACCAAAAACGAGAAAAAGAAGTCGAGAGGGTTCTTAGGCAGAATAAACTACATCGCACGGTTCATTGCGCAATTAACGAGATAAATGTACGCCCATCTTCAAGTTATTGCGTAAAAACCAATCGACGATCTGGAACTATGAATGCCAACAAGCCTTCGAAAAGATCAAAATATGCCTAACTAATCCTCCGATCTTGATACCACCTGTGGAAGGGAGACCCCTAATTCTTTACCTATCGGTACTCGATGAATCCATGGGATGTGTACTCGGTCAACAAGATGATACCGGAAAGAAAGAACAAGCCATATATTACCTCGGTAAAAAATTTCTAAATTATGAGACCCGCTATACACCACTCGAAAAGACATGTTGTGCATTGGTATGGGCAACTCAACGCCTCCAGACAATATATGGTCGGGCATACAACTTGGTTAATTTCCAAAATGGACCCAATCAAATACTTGTTTGAAAAACCCATCTTGGCCAGGGAGGATAGCTAGATGGCAAGTACTCCTCTCGAGAATTTGATATTATTCATGTCACTCGAGAAAGCCATCAAAGGCGAGTCCTTTGGCGAGACTACACGGCACATGGGCCAACAGACGAATATCAATCCCTCCAAGATGATTTTCCGAGATGAGCATATAATGCATATCCAACATGAAGAGCTTAAAAATGACGAATGGATCATGTTTTTCGATGGAGCTTCAAATTCTGTGGGACATGGGATCGGAGCTGTTTTAATATCACATGAAAAGAAGCATATCCAGATAACGACTAGATTAACCTTTGGTTGTACAAATAATATGGCGGAATATGAAGCACTGTGCTCTAGGTATTCAAGCGGCCTTGGATCACGGGGTAACCAAACTCAAAGTATTCGGTGACTCATCCCTTGTTATTTACCGGCTCAAGGGTGAATGGGAAACTAGAAACTCCAAATTAATCCCTATCTGGAGCATATCAGTAAGATGACTTCACGAGATGGAAAACATTAGCTTCGAGTATATCCCTCGGGAGGATAACCAGTTGCGGATGCACTGGCAACATTATCATCCATGTTCGCACTAGGGCAAGAACATGAAATGCCCATCATCCAAGTCAAAAGGCACAACAAACAAGCCTTTTGTATGATGGTGGATAATGAAAAAGATAAAGCCCATTGGTATCGGGACATAAAGCGGTACTTGACAAAGGGTGAATACCCGAGAGGGAATCGAGTGACAATGATAAAAGGACTATTCGGAAAAGGGCTATAGGATTTATGTTGATAGGAGAAACCCTCTATAAAAAGAATTGTGATTCTACTTTGTTAAGATGCGTCAATCCGAAGAAGCCCGAGATATTGATCAAAGAAATACACGAAGGAACCTTTGGGACTCATGCACCGGGGCATATCATGGCTAGGAAGATTCTCGGAAGCGGGATACTTTTGGTCCACAATGGAAAAAGATTGTTATCGGTATGCTAAAAAATGTCACAAGTGTCAAATACACGCGAGATAATGTACATGTTCCACCGATACCTCTCAACGTTATGGCTATCCCTTGGCCGTTCGCTATGTGGGGTATAGATGTCATCGGACCTATTGAGCCTAAGGCGTCCAATGGTCACTAGATTCATTTTGGTAGCCATTGATTATTTCACTAAATGGATAGAAGCGGCATCTTATGCACATGTGACTAGAAAGCGGTGGTCACCTTTATTAAGAAAAATATCATATGCCGATACGGCATTCCACATCGTCTTATTGCGATAACGGGACCAATCTGAATAACAAAATGATGGAAGAACTATGTTATGACTTCAAAATTCAACATCATAATTCTTCTCCTTATAGGCCTAAAATGAATGGCGCGATGGAAGCGGCCAATAAAAACATCAAGAAGATTGTTCAAAAGATGGTTAAAACCTATAAAGATTGGCATGAAAAGTTACCTTTTGCTCTTCATGGATATCGAACGTACGTACGAACCTCAACGGGAGCCACTCCATTTTCCCTTGTATATGGAATGGAGGCAGTATTGCCAATAGAGGTCGAAATACCTTCCTTGCGAATTATTATGGAAGCGAAATTAACGAAGCCGAATGGATTCAAAGTCGATACGATCGGCTAAACCTTATCGATGAAAAAGCGGTTGGATGCCATATGCAGTGGACAAGCCTATCAAAAGAAAATAAAAAAGGCTTATGACAAAAAGGTCAGCCCTCATACTTATCAAGAAGGAGATTTAGTGATAAAGCTGCTCCCGACCCGGAAGGATAAAATTGGAAAATGGGCGGCAAATTATGAAGGACCCTTTGTAGTCAAGCGAGCTTTCTCGGGAGGGGCACTTATCCTCACTAATATGGATGGAGAGGAGTTTCGACACCCAATCAATTCGACGCGGTAAAGAAATATTATGCTTGAAGACATTGCTCATGACCCGTCGAGGAATGAAAACCCGCAAAGGGCATCCCTGGGCAAAAGATAGGGTCCATATCCCTCGCTAGGATACGTCCTAGGCAAAAAGAAGAGGTGTAAAAAAAAAAAAAAAAAAAAAAAACTAAGAGCAATGGTTACTTTAGCCGAAAGCCGAAAAGACGGCTAAAGTAGCGTTCTTCCAAAAGCGAGCAGCCCGCATAGTCTTCACTACGAGCTCGGGCATCTCAAGCTGAAGCAATTAGGAGAACCAGGGGCGAGATATCATGGACATGATTTGTTTAAGCCTATACGGTATAGCCAACCTTGACTACCCATTCTTCTAAATACCTTTCGTAATCCTTACGTAAAAGAAATAAACTTTTGCTCATTTATCAATAAAATTCCCTTTTATTTCCTTTCTCTTGACCAAATATTATGGAAATGCCTCTTTATTGATAAATCATAAATATGCGCAAAGACTTTTAATCAAAGATCAAACATGCATCTAAAAAAGGGAAGCATAACAAAAAAAGAAAATAATAAAGGCACTGCTAGTACATTCTTAGGTAAAAACTAGGGTAGCACTGCTAGATCGGAAACCCAGAAAGAACGATCTAGGCAAAAGATAAGGCAAAAGCCCCCTAAGATATTCTAGGCAAAAATTAAGGCGGCCGCTAGATCGAAAACCCGTAAAAGGGCGGTCTAGGCAAAAGATAGGGCTAAAACCAAGAGATGGATAAAAAGAGGAGCCCATCCTCATGGTCATAAAGGAGGAGCCCATCGGCGTATTCGTAAGAAGCCAACGGGAGAAGGCCGGTTACTTTCTAAATGCATCAAAAATAAATAAACATTAGATTGCATTTAGGACATTCGCACACAAAGTAGTTGCATAATACGACTTTGTCAAAATCAAGAAAAATAATTTTTCAAATAAATAAAAATGCATATAAGGAGTCTAGCCTCCATACTTATAATTGAAAAACGGGAAACGCCAAAATCCGGTCTCCATATGAAAATAAAAACCGCGATGGAAAAAGGCGAAATCTAAACCACTTTAGCAAAATAAGGAGCTTCGAAGAAAGCTGGCCCCAATCACCAACCTTCTACACCAACAAGAGGAGGTATCTCAATAGGAAAAAGCCAACGGAAAGGCTTAATTATCCCAGAGAGAATCCTTGCCTACTCCGGAGGCAAAACAAAAAATACTTCCGACTCAACATCACGCATGAGTCGTCAACCATTCCAAATAAGGAGCTTCAAAGAAAATAGCTCTAATCAACACCTTCCATCCAAGAAAGAAGGAAAACCATCAAAAAGAAAATGACCAACGGAAAGGCTTAATTATCCCCAAGCGGATCCTCGCCTACTCCGGAGGCAAAACAAAAAGATTACCTCACGACTCGAAGACATCGCCGCAAGAGTCCTTAAGCACACTCATACAAGAGTATCAGCTTCAAAGAAGAACAAGGACTACATAAGAGTCTATCGAAAAAACGAGTCAAAATCCCCACATCAGGGGGCAACAAAAAGAAAGAAGAGAAGAGCCTTTCACCCTCTAACAAAGGCTACGACATGAAAGAGCCGAAAGAAATTTCCGTCCACGGGAAGCCAATAAAATTCCCCTCGGTGGATCACCAAAAAGAAAAATTTTTCCCCGAGTAAGCCTATCGCAAAAGCAAATTACAAATCCACGGGGAGTTAAGCACCCAATATGAATATCCCCAGGAAGGTACAAAACCTTCACTCCCAAGAATGCCTATGCTTACTCGAAACAAGCAAAGAGCCGATATCCCCAAGAAGCGGGAAATCAACCTATAAGAGGTAATACAAGCACAAAGCTTTCAAAAAACATCTACCTACTCGGAGGTATTATCAAGAACGAGATATCCTCAAGAAGAACATCGGCCTATCCAGGAGGAAAGCCTTCGTCGCTATTGAAGCACTCGCCTAATCAAGAGGCACAAATCAACGAATCCCGAGTAAATTCCGCCTAATCAAGAGGCACAACAAATTCCCCAAATGGATCTCAGCCTAATCAAGAGGCACGATCAAGAAGAAAAACCAAAAACATCAAAAATCCCAGGTAAAGCCGGATGACGACTAACGGCAAAGTCAAAAACAAATATTCCCTACGGAATGGGCGCATGAACGAGAAAAAATAAGCCGCCAACACATCTCCAAAAACGAGATAATCACGGGATTAACTACCAAAAAGTGCATTCTAAGAACCTTGCGGAACGGGGTTCGGACCGGGTGGGGGTAGGTACCCATCGAGAACCTTGCGGAACGGGGTTCGGACCGGGTGGGGGTAAGTACCCATCGAGAATCTTGCGGAACGGGATTCGGACCGGGTGGGGGTAGGTACCCATCGGAACCTTGCGGAACGGGGTTCGGACCGGGTGGGGGTAGGTACCCATCGGAACCTTGCGGAAGCGGGGTTCGGACCGGGTGGGGGTAAGTACCCATCGGAATCTTGCGAGACGGGATTCGGACCGGGTGGGGGTAGGTACCCATCGGAACCTTGCGGAACGGGGTTCGGACCGGGTGGGGGTAAGTACCCATCGAGAATCTTGCGGAACGGGATTCGGACCGGGTGGGGGTAGGTACCCATCGGAATCTTGCGGAACGAGATTCGGACCGGGTGGGGGTAGGTACCCATCGGAACCTTGCGGAGCGGGGTTCGGACCGGGTGGGGGTAAGTACCCATCGGAATCTTGCGGAACGGGATTCGGACCGGGTGGGGGTAAGTACCCATCGAGAATCTTGCGGAACGGGATTCGGACCGGGTGGGGGTAGGTACCCATCGGAACCTTGCGGAACGGGGTTCGGACCAGGTGGGGGTAAGTACCCATCAGAATCTTGCGGAACGGGATTCGGACCG
Organism: Sphenostylis stenocarpa; assembly: GCA_963425845.1. Taxonomy (NCBI): domain Eukaryota; kingdom Viridiplantae; phylum Streptophyta; class Magnoliopsida; order Fabales; family Fabaceae; genus Sphenostylis; species Sphenostylis stenocarpa. Next base: position 59,940,043 of record OY731404.1, read on the forward strand.
GGTGGGGGTAGGTACCCATCGAGAATCTTGCGGAACGGGGTTCGGACCGGGTGGGGGTAGGTACCCATCGAGAATCTTGCGGAACGGGGTTCGGACCGGGTGGGGGTAAGTACCCATCGAGAATCTTGCGGAGCGGGATTCGGACCGGGTGGGGGTAGGTACCCATCGGAACCTTGCGGAACGGGGTTCGGACCGGGTGGGGGTAAGTACCCATCGGAATCTTGCGAGACGGGATTCGGACCGGGTGGGGGTAGGTACCCATCGGAATCTTGCGGAACGGGATTCGGACCGGGTGGGGGTAGGTACCCATCGGAACCTTGCGGAACGGGGTTCGGACCGGGTGGGGGTAAGTACCCATCGGAATCTTGCGGAACGGGATTCGGACCGGGTGGGGGTAAGTACCCATCGGAATCTTGCGGAACGGGATTCGGACCGGGTGGGGGTAGGTACCCATCGGAACCTTGCGGAACGGGGTTCGGACCGGGTGGGGGTAGGTACCCATCGAGAACCTTGCGGAGCGGGATTCGGACCGGGTGGGGGTAGGTACCCATCGGAACCTTGCGGAACGGGGTTCGGACCGGGTGGGGGTAAGTACCCATCGGAATCTTGCGGAACGGGATTCGGACCGGGTGGGGGTAAGTACCCATCGGAATCTTGCGGAACGGGATTCGGACCGGGTGGGGGTAGGTACCCATCGGAACCTTGCGGAACGGGGTTCGGACCGGGTGGGGGTAGGTACCCATCGGAACCTTGCGGAACGGGGTTCGGACCGGGTGGGGGTAAGTACCCATCGAGAATCTTGCGGAACGGGATTCGGACCGGGTGGGGGTAGGTACCCATCGGAACCTTGCGGAACGGGGTTCGGACCGGGTGGGGGTAGGTACCCATCAGAACCTTGCGGAACGGGGTTCGGACCGGGTGGGGGTAAGTACCCATCGGAATCTTGCGGAACGGGATTCGGACCGGGTGGGGGTAAGTACCCATCGGAATCTTGCGGAACGGGATTCGGACCGGGTGGGGGTAGGTACCCATCGGAACCTTGCGGAACGGGGTTCGGACCGGGTGGGGGTAAGTACCCATCGGAATCTTGCGGAACGGGGTTCGGACCGGGTGGGGGTAAGTACCCATCGGAATCTTGCGGAACGGGATTCGGACCGGGTGGGGGTAGGTACCCATCGGAATCTTGCGAGAACGGGATTCGGACCGGGTGGGGGTAGGTACCCATCGGAACCTTGCGGAACGGGGTTCGGACCGGGTGGGGGTAGGTACCCATCGGAATCTTGCGAGACGGGATTCGGACCGGGTGGGGGTAGGTACCCATCGAGAACCTTGCGGAACGGGGTTCGGACCGGGTGGGGGTAAGTACCCATCGGAATCTTGCGGAACGGGATTCGGACCGGGTGGGGGTAAGTACCCATCGGAATCTTGCGGAACGGGATTCGGACCGGGTGGGGGTAGGTACCCATCGGAACCTTGCGGAACGGGGTTCGGACCGGGTGGGGGTAGGTACCCATCGGAACCTTGCGGAACGGGGTTCGGACCGGGTGGGGGTAGGTACCCATCGGAACCTTGCGGAACGGGGTTCGGACCGGGTGGGGGTAAGTACCCATCGGAATCTTGCGAGACGGGATTCGGACCGGGTGGGGGTAAGTACCCATCGGAATCTTGCGAACGGGATTCGGACCGGGTGGGGGTAGGTACCCATCGGAACCTTGCGGAACGGGGTTCGGACCGGGTGGGGGTAAGTACCCATCGGAATCTTGCGGAACGGGATTCGGACCGGGTGGGGGTAGGTACCCATCGAGAATCTTGCGGAACGAGATTCGGACCGGGTGGGGGTAGGTACCCATCGGAACCTTGCGGAACGGGGTTCGGACCGGGTGGGGGTAAGTACCCATCGAGAATCTTGCGAGACGGGATTCGGACTAGGTGGGGGTAGGTACCCATCGGAATCTTGCGGAACGAGATTCGGACCGGGTGGGGGTAGGTACCCATCGAGAATCTTGCGGAACGGGATTCGGACCAGGTGGGGGTAAGTACCCATCGAGAATCTTGCGAACGGGATTCGGACCAGGTGGGGGTAAGTACCCATCGAGAATCTTGCGAACGGGATTCGGACCGGGTGGGGGTAAGTACCCATCGGAATCTTGCGAACGGGATTCGGACCGGGTGGGGGTAAGTACTCATCAAAAACTTTGCGGAAGGCATTAGGTGGAGTAAAAATACTCACCTAGAGCATTTCAAAGATGGGTTGCAAAGACCTTACTTCTATTAGGGGTTAGTTCAATGTTGAGCACCTCGGAAGTAAGTACCCACAAGAGTCTAACAAAATGTAAATTCATACGGGTGAGGGTAGGTACTCACCAAAACCTTGCGAGAACAAGGTTCATACCTAGTGGGGGTAGGTACCCACAAAAGTCTAATAAAATACGGACTCATACGGGTGAGGGTAAGTACTCACCGAGCTTTATAAAAGGAGGCTCAAACCGGATAGGGGTTGGTACCTATCAAAATATTTATCATCCGGAGGGCCAGGCAAAGGAGCGACATCCAGAAGGATAGCAGGACAAAGGGTTAACTCCTTCCCCTACCAACTAATTTTGTCGGCATATTAAAGCCAGACGAATTAGTTAGGCGAGGCGAAGGGGGCAGCTGTAGACCCCTAATTTTGCCGGGCCTCTCAAAATAAAGGCTAGAGGAACGTCGCCCAAAAAAGGAGTGCATCCGGCTTCCCAAAGCGAGGAAACCTCCCGCAACAAACACGAGAGATCACTCATTCACACGATAAAAGCCAAAAGAGACTTCCTACACAAAGACAAAGCTCGCCGGCATCTTAATGAAGGCCAAGAAGACTTCCTATATGAAGATAAAGCTTCAACGGACACACATCGGCATCAATCTACGCCGAAAACGGCAAGGAAAGCTTCCGGGGTCCCAAAGCGCAGCGGCGGAACGAGGTTGAGACGGCCGTCCCAAAGTGGGACGGCCGTCCCAGCCCTCCGAGGTTCAAGTGGGACGCGCGTCCCAAAGTTGGGACGGCCGTCCCAACCCCGGTTTAAGTGGGACGGCCGTCCGGCCTTCTGGGGGTCCCGCTACGTGTAAAAATGCCATTTGGGACGGCCGGTCCCGGTCCGGACGGCCGTCCCACCCGGATGGCCGTCCCAAAGTGCGCCGGCTGCGAAAAACTATAAATAGGAGGCTCATTTGTCACTTTTTGACACACTTCGAGACACCCGGTCACCACAGACACTCCAGAGAGCTGCGAAACACTTTAGAGCACTCGTCTACTTCTCTCCCTCTCTCAAATGATCTTTCAGATTGCCTTAAATAGGTAACAATCGGTTAAGGAATTAGATTCGGCATTTGATTCTTCTTTAAATTTTTAAGAGAGTCGTTCTTGTATTGGTGAGGAGAGTCTTGTGTAGAAAGAGGGGTTGCCAAAACGCATCCTCACGGTTCGAGATTCTCAATATAAAGCTTGCTACGGAGGTTCTTTTCAATTCCCTTCTCTTTTATTGCTTTATTTATTGTTTTATTTTATTTATTGCGTCATATAGAATAAAATCATGTAGATAGTCATTTTAATATTCCTTCTATTGCTTTATTTAGTTTTATTTAAAATTATGTAAATAGCTATTTCAATATTATGCAATAAAATAGGGTAATCGCGTAATTTCTCAAAGTCTTTTCTTTAAATGAATTAATCTGTCATAGGGAACCCGAAAGGGGCGTTGTGGGGTGCTAATACCTTCCCCACACGTAACTAACTCCCTTACCCAACTCTGGTTATAATGGCCAAGTGCGGTTTTTCTTAAAATCAATATTTTTCCCTTTTCCAATGTTTATGGTTAAAACATTGGTGGCGACTCCATAAGAACCCTTTTTCGAAAACCTTTTAAAACAAATACGCGAGTCTAAACCATCTTTCCGCGACCGCTCGCATTAACGTCTCAAAGACGTTCCCTCCCCGGGACGTCGGAAAGGGACGGCGGCGACAACGCAATTGTTTGAAATAAAAACTGTACACAAACCTTTGCACACAACAGTTCCCTCTATACCTGGGGGCAAGTGAGAAATCCATAGGGAGTGGGTGGCAGGTACAGTTCGCTGTAGTGATGGCCTTGAGCCCACCGGTGTGATCGAAAACCACAACTCAAGGTGATAACCTTCCTCTTTTGGCACAAAGACTGACTATGGCCTTAGTGTTAAGCATGGTCGGAAGGCTGGAGAGTGGGGACCCTATAATGGGGGCACCTTGGGGACCTAAGCCTTGGTGAGAACAGTTAGAACCTACCCTTGTCAATGCACTTTTCTGCAGGAAAACCCTATCTCGTGATTAAAACGACTCTTCTTGTGTTCGTGGATGACTGAATTGTGTGTGCATCTGTTTGTTGCATTTGATTGCATAGCATAACCAAACAACAGATAAAAATAGAAAAATCACAAAACCAAAAATATCTTTTACAATTAACACCCTTATCTCGGAAAGTCTGCCTTTTAGCTAGCCTAGTTTCAGGTTCTTTGCAAGCTAAGTAGTCACGCAGTCCGACAGAAGAGATAAGGGACGCTAAACATTATTCTTTTGCCATTTTATCTCAGACAGTCTGCCTTTTAGCTAGCCTGGTTTCAGGTTCTTTGTAAGCTAAGTAGCCACGTAGTCCGACAGAAGAGATAAAAGGATCTAAAACAAAATCAAATCAAGTAAGAGACCCAAATCGAATAAATGGGACCTTGTTCATAAACATTAAAATTCATAGACCATCCATATAGGTAGTTTATTTTTCCCAAAAAAAAAAAAATAAAACACGCAAATATCATACATCATGTAGAAATAAAACATGATAAACATTTAGGGAAAAACAAACACTCACATTCATACCTACAATAAGCATCATGTTCATAAAACATGCATTTTGGTTTTTTTAGAAAATGGAGGGGACTAGTAGATAATTCAAGAAAGTGGACATTCCCTGATACCATACTGAGAAGCTAGAACGGCTTTGCGCAATAATACCACCAGAGGTTCGCTCCAACTTTGAAAAATTCTATGGATGGATTCTCGACCTGTTAAAATCTATGTCGATCCCATCTTTATCAGGGTTCTAGTTCATTTTTGGAACTCTAGTCTGCACTGTTTCAAATTTCCGCAGTTCGATATGGTGCCTACTTTGGAGGAGTATGAGATTATGCTAAAATGGCCCAAATCAGCCGGGGTCCATATTCGCCACGGGGCATATACTTCTGTAGCACAAATCGCTGCCATCATCCAATTGCCATTCCGGCAGACTACCCTGATAGAAAAAGGGAACATCCAGGGTTGGAAAGTCTCAATGTTAAAAGACTGTCCTCTTTGGCTGAAAGGGCAGAGTGGGTCGCTTTTAACAAAACCCTGGCCTTTATCATATTTGGAACAATCTTGTTTCCCTTCCATATCGACACAGTGGACCAAGCCATCATGGACGCCTTCTTCGCCTGGGACGTGAACTCGAAGAGTCCCTTGCCTGCAATTCTTGCCGACACCTTGCTCTCGGTAGAATTTTGCCACCAGAAGCAAGGAAAAACACTCTGATGTTGCTTTTCACTACTCTTTGTGTGGGAAATCACACATTTCTATGCTTCTAGTCACATGGGGATGTTCCCCGACCCTTTGAGAAGCTTCTCCAAAATCCCTCTCCACCGATGTCTAACCTCAGAGTGGAAGGATGAGTTGGAATAATGGGATACCAACCAATTATCCTGGGTTTGCCCTTGGTTCTGACCCGGCCCAGTCCTCATCAGATGTGGGGATTACCCGAGCATACCATTAATAGGACTCAGGGTTTGCATAGCCTATTCACCGAGAGTAGCTATGAGACAACTCATGAGGACTCAAACTACAAAATCCCAAGGGGAGCTTAGAGCACTGTGTTTCTTCGGAGACCCATGCACCATCGCCAACTCACTAGTTGTGAGAAGAGCATGGGAGAAACCAGTCTTTATGGGAGATAGAGAGCTAGGAAAAGCTCGAGTAGCTGCCTCCAGTAACTACGAGGAGTGGAGGAGGAAAAGAGGGATGTCTCAACCATCCACCTCACTCGCTACATGTGCAAATAGTGAAGAGTTGCAAACCCAAATCAATGCCTTGACCCAGAGGATAGAAATCAGGGGAGCCCAGATGAGGGCCCTCAAAGAAAGAGAACAAGAATCTATCCTCACTATAGACGGTCTGCAGAGGCAATGCAAGAAAAAGGATCATGAAATAGAGCGCCTCAAGGATCAATGTGCTGACTCTAATGATCAAGCTATACGAGCATCCAAAGTTGCTAGAACCAGCTCGGATAGTCAACTTCAAGAAATAACCACCAAATCAGTGCGCCTTGAGGCCGAATCAGCAAAACAGGCTCAAACGATCAAGGACTTGCTACAAGACCTCACAAGGACTCGATCAGAAATACGCCAAGAGTGAGAGGCCAACCGAAGACTCAACAGAAGTCTCACTGAGCTACGTTGCAAAGAAAGAGACGGGCTAGCTCAGTACGGTTAAGTACTGTGAGAAAAGGACTGAGCCCTTGCAAAGCTCGACGAGCTACAAGCCTTGGTCGTCCATCAAGAGGCGAAAATCAAACAGGCTCAAAAATACAATGAAGATATGAGCCAGGCGGTCCAGAAGCAAAGGGAAGCACTCGCTCGTCACGTCCGGGAAGCCGAAAAGGAATTACATAGAGACCAAGACCCACCTGTGGGTTTCTTTAGGCTTGTCCGTTTCTGTCAAAAGTTGCTTCGTAGTAAGGAATAGGGGAATGTACACCTTCTACGGATGAATGAAATTTTTCTTTGTTCAACGATTGTCTACTTGCATGCATGTCATTCATTTGCATATTTAATTTCCCCTCCTTCACTTTTAATAAACAAGATAATAAAAAGGAAGGATTAACTGACACGTCTTCCAAATCAGAAGAATGGAAAGAGAGTCGCTCTTAATAAAGCTCTCCCCAACGGTCGATCCACCACAAAAGGATAATAAGCCTCGGTCGTTGGTCCTCAAAACCAATAAATAAGAGGGGGCAAGGACTCCCATGCGACTATTTATGCCACGTCTTTTCCCCTACGAATCAAATAAATTTGTACCATGGAGATACAGAGAATCTTCACCAATAAAGGAGGATATCTCCAATATAGCCGGCATTGGAGGCATGATTAGAAGTGGAAGGATCTACTCCCCCAAGGACATACAAGAAGATGCCCCCAAAAATAAAGGAAAAAAATAAACAAACCGAAGAAAAAGAAAATAAGGAATCTGTTAGATATGATTAGATATTAGTTGATATTATTTGATATTGTTGAGATATTGTTAGATATTGTTAATCACAATATCAAATAATATCTTTTATTTACCCTATTTGTATTCTGTTACTCTTTTGAGGAGTACCTTTCTTTATTATAAATACACTGCCCTATGTGTGGTAAATACACAAGGGAAATTAACCCTATACAGTTTTTCCCTATATTCAACATGGTATCAAGAGCTTAAGGTCTCTTGGGATTTTTTTTCGGCTCTGCCACTGAACCTGCAGCTGTCACCGCCTCCATCGCCGTCGCCGCCACCGCCGCCACCGCCGCCGTCGCCACCGCCGTCGCCGCCGCCGCCGTCGCCGGAGTAGCGGTTCGGACCACCGAGCACGGGGTTTTGCTTGCCTCCTCCGTGCGACCTCCACCGTGGAAGTTTCGCGGTCATCGGAGCAGCCACGCTTCCTCACGCGCCTCCCGAAGCCGCGCCACCTTCTCCCGTTCCACCGCGCGTGGCGGCGCGTCTCGCCGCCGTTCAGGCCGCCGCTCTTTGCGCTGACGTCGCCTCCTTCTCCTCTCTCTGGATCTGTCCTCGCTGCTCCAATCGGACCTCTTTGGTGTTTTAGGGTTTTTCTCTCTCTTCCTCCATGGCATCTTCCGCTGCCACTTCCAATTCTGAAGTTACCTCTGTCTGCTCCGGTGGGTCTGAGCAATCTGTTTTTAATGATTCATCTGCCTTGGCCTCTCACCGTGATTATCGTAATCGCTCTCACAAGCCTGGCAAAGGGCGTGTCAAGTGTGACCATTGTGGCAAACCAGGCCACAAAATTGACAAATGTTATGCTTTATATGGTTATCCTCGCCGATCTGCTGCAGTTGCTCAGACTGATTCTTCCGCACAATCCTCTGCTGTGGATCCTCCTTCGTCTGTACCTTCAGACAAATATGCTATCTTCAATGATTTTCTTCAATGGTATGAGGATCGAAAGCCCTCCGGTTCCACTACTTCGTTGCCCACACAGGTACATCTTTTGCTTGGTCGACTCACTCTTCTTCTATTGGCTCTTGGGTTCTTGACTCGGGCGCCACCGATCACATCACTTGGTAACAAATCCTTATTTTCCTCTTTCACTTCTTCTCATAATTTACCCTCTGTTACAATGGCTAATGGGTCTACAACTTTAGCTCATGGTGTTGGAACGGTTACTCTTTTTCCCTCGTTGTCCATTGATAATGTTTTGTATGTACCCGGGTCCCCCTTTAACTTATTATCCATTAGCCGTCTAACTCGATCTCTTGATTGTGTTATCTCTTTTACCAAAACTTCTGTTTCCTTACGGGATCGGAGCTCGCAAAAAGTGATTGGCACCGGATGTGAGTCACATGGACTTTATTATCTTCAACCTTCTCCACATGTTGGCACGGTTATGGAGTCTCCTTCTCTCCTTCATGCTCGGCTTGGTCACCCCGGTCTGCGCAAATTACGGCAACTTGTTCCCGGCTTATCCCGGTTGTCCGAGTTTGGTGTGTGAGTCCTGTCAATTAGGCAAACATAGTCGTACTTCCTTTTCTCGTAGTGTTTCCCGGCGTGCTTCATCCCCCTTTGCCTTAGTTCACTCGACATTTGGGGACCCGGTCGTGTTAAGTCTAATTTAGGTTTTCAATATTTTGTTACTTTCATTGATGATTTCTCTCGTTGTACTTGGTTATTTTTAATGAAAAATCGTTACGAGGTGTTTTCTATATTCCAAAACTTTTATCATGAAATTAAAAATCAATTTGGTGTCTCTATTCAAACTTTTCGAAGTGATAATGGCCGTGAATATCTTTCAAACTCGTTTAAACAATTTATGGCTTCTCATGGCATTCTTCATCAAACTTCCTGTGCTTATACCCCTCAACAAAATGGGGTGGGTGAGCGCAAGAATAGACACCTTATTGAAACAACCCGTACTCTTTTAATTCATGGTGCGGTTCCTCGACATTTTTGGGGTGATGCTTGTTCTTACTTGCTGTTATCTTATTAATCGTATGCCCTCTTCGGTTTTAGATAACAAAATTCCCCATTCTATTTTATTTCCTCATGACACTCTCCATCCTTTACCTCACGAAGGTTTTTGGGTCTACCTGTTTTGTCCACAATTTTGATCCTGGTCATGATAAGTTATCTCCTCGATCACACAAATGTGTTTTCTTAGGATTTACTCGATCCCAAAAAGGATACAAGTGTTTTTCTCCTTCTCTTAATCGCTATTTTGTGTCTGTCGATGTCACCTTCAATGAGTTTTCCTTTTACTTTAAGGACCCTTCCCTACCTGCTGAGTCTCCATCTGCTACAGTTCCCATTCCTGTTCTCATTGATCCTTATGTTGAGGACCATCCACCATTAGCCCCTCCTCCTCCACCACCCCTTCGGGTTTATAGTCGCGAGACCTCGCCCACAACAGACGCCACATGACTCACTCCCGGTGCCAAATACTCTGCCTCCTCCGGTTCAGTCCACGAGTCGACCTTCCTATTGCCCTTCGTAAAGGTACGCGTTCTACTCGTAATCCTTCTCCACATTATACTTGCTATTAGTTATCATCGAATTTCTTCACCATTTTATACATGTCTCTCGTCTATTTCTTACGTGTCTATTCCTAAATCGTCTCCGAAGCCTTAGCCCACCCTGGTTGGCGTCGAGGCCATGCTAGATGAACTCGGTGCTCTTCGGACTAGTGGAACACTGGACGCTTGTCCCATTACCATCTGGAAAATCTGTTGTTGGTTGCGGGTGGGTCTTCGCTATCAAGGTTGGTCCTGATGGTACTATTGATCGCCTCAAAGCTCGCCTTGTAGCCAAAGGCTATACCCAAATTTTTGGGTTGGATTATGGTGATACTTTCTCTCCGAGTGGCAAAGATGGCTTACGTTCGTTTATTCATTGCCATGGCCGCTATTCAACAATGGCCTCTTTATCAACTTGGATGTCAAAAATGCTTTCTTGAATGGCGATTTGCAAGAAGAGATTTATATGGAGCAACCTCCGGATTTGTTGCTCGGGGGAGTCTTACGGATTGGTATGTCGTCTTCGCAAATCTTTATATGGCCTAAAACAGTCTCCTAGGGCCTGGTTTGGCAAATTTAGCGACGTTGTTCAACAATTTGGCATGACTAGAAGTGAGGCGAGACCACTCGAGTCTTTTACCGTCACTCGAATGCTTGGATGTATCTATTTGATAGTGTATGTCGATGACATTGTTCTTACGGGTAGTGACCATCATGGCATCTCTCGGATGAAACAACACCTTTGCCACCATTTTCAAACCAAAGATCTTGGCAAACTCGGATATTTCTTGGGTATTGAGGTAGCACAATCTACAGATGGCATTGTTATATCTCAAAGAAAGTATGCATTGGATATTTTGGAGGAAGCTGGGTTGATGAATTCAAAGCCTGTTGACACACCCATGGATCCTAATACCAAACTCTTGCCAAATCGGGGGAGCCAATGTCGGATCTCGAACAGGTATAGAAGATTAGTTGGAAAATTAAATTATCTTACAATTACCCACGACATTTCCTTTGCGATCGGTGTGGTGAGTCAATTCCTCAATTCTCCTTATCAAGATCATTGGAATGCGAGTCATCCGTATATTGAAGTACATCAAAAAGTCTCCTGGAAAAGGTTTGGTGTATGACTCCCATAATCATACAAGAGTTGTCTGCTATTCGGATGCTGATTGGGCGGGATCTCCCTCCGATAGAAGATCTACATCTGGGTATTGTGTTTCCATTGGTGGTAACTTGATCTCATGGAAAAGTAAGAAACAAAGTGTTGTGGCAAGATCCAGTGCAGAAGCGAGTATAGAGCTATGGCCTCGGCTACCTGTGAACTTATTTGGCTCAAGCAATTGCTTAAAGAGCTACAATTTGGAGATGTCACTCAAATGACACTAGTGTGTGACAATCAGTGCTGCTCTCCATATAAGCTCTAATCCTGTCTTTCATGAGAGGACTAAACACATTGAGATTGATTGCCATTTTATTCGAGAAAAGATTATGTCCGGAGACATCAAGGCCGAGTTCGTTAACTCATGTGATCAATTAGCAGATATTTTCACTAAGTCTTTACGGGGACCTAGGATGGATTATCTTTGTACCAAGCTAGGCACATACGATTTGTATGCTCCAGCTTGAGGGGGAGTGTTAGATATGATTAGATATTAGTTGATATTATTTGATATTGTTGAGATATTGTTAGATATTGTTAATCACAATATCAAATAATATCTTTTATTTACCCTATTTGTATTTTGTTACTCTTTTGAGGAGTACCTTTCTTTATTATAAATACACTGCCCTATGTGTGGTAAATACACAAGGGAAATTAACCCTATACAGTTTTTCCCTATATTCAACAGAATCCAAGGAGGAGACAGACGAATTACTCCAGTTCATAAGGCAAAGCGAGTATTCCATTATCGATCAGCTCAATCACACACCTGCAAAGATAACGTTGTTATCTCTAATTATGAGCTTGGAACCACATAGAAACGCCCTGATGAAGGTCTTAAGCGAAGCGCATGTACCTCACATTATATCCCAAGAAAAAGTTGAGAGGATCATTGATCACATTACGGCAAGCGATCACCTCACCTTCACAGAGGAAGAACTCCCCCTCGAGGGGTCAAGCCACAACAAACCCTTGCACATTTCCATCAAGTGCAAGGAGTACCTCATCGCCAAAGTTCTTGTGGATAACGGGTCATCCTTGAACGTGATGCTCAAGTTCACACTCGACAAGTTGACTATTCAAGGAACCCGTCTGCGCCCAAGCAGCACTATCGTTCAAGCCTTCCACGGATGAAAACGATAAGTAGTGGGAGAAGTTAATTTGTCAATCCAAGTCGGACCCACTATCTTCAACGTCGATTTCCATGTGATGGACATTACTCCTGCATATAGTTGTCTCCTCAGTAGGCCTTGGATTCATGACGCTAAGGCAGTACCTTCAACGCTCCACCAGAAAGTCAAGTTTATAATGGATGACAAACTGGTCACGGTCCAAGCAGAAGACGATATCCTGATCAGTGGACCGTCTACCCAACCTTATGTGGATGCGGCTGAAGAGGCCCTTGAAACATCTTTTCAAGCGCTCGAAATTGTCAGTGTAGAGAGACTTCCCAAAAATAAAAAGGTAGCCCGTATGATGATGAGGCATGGTTACCATCCTGGCCAAGGACTGGGGGTAGATTCCGAAGGGATAAAGGAACCCCCAGAGTTCAAAGATAACCCCTTTAAGTGTGGCCTAGGATATGACCCTACAAAGGGCCAAGCAGAAAGAAGAAAAGGGAAGTCTCCTCCCCGCACACTCAAACAAATATTCCAAAGCGGAGGGATGCAAGCGTCATGAGCTACCCTAGTCATTAGGAACTCTTTTTCTTCACTTAAGGGTAGTAAACCCAATGATTGTTAGAGATTATCCCCCGGGGCTAGCCAGACCCCCGGGCATTTTAGGGCACATATTCCCTTATTAATTAATAAATAATATATTTCTTACTATCTGCTTCTCTTCTTGCTATTTCATGACTAGACCTCACAATAACCTTGTCTAAACAAACAAAAATAAAGAAGAATAAAAGTGCGTCCAAACAATCAAAATTTATCATTGCCATTACAATCAAGCTGGTCAATTAGAAGCATAAAATAAGGTTTTAACTCACCATAAATAAAGTCGTGTTTCGCCAATATTGTGAAAAAACAAAAAGAAAAGAAAAAGCTCATAGAAGCCAAAGGCCAAAAGAATAGGGCAAAATACCCAGTAGGAAACCCACAAAGGGGGCTACGCAAAAGATAGGGTCAACCCGGTAGGACACCCGAACAATAATAAAGCGTAGCCTAGGCAAAAGTTAGGGTTACAAAATAAGGTCCGCTAAGGATTCCCTAAACAAAAAGAAAAGGAAGGAACCTAAGACAAAAGATAGGACCAAAACACAATATCCTAGTTTGAAAACCCAAAGGGCATTCTAGGGAAATCGATCAGCCATAAAAAGCAATGGAAATAGGCTATGGCGCAAATCCAAACAAAAGAAAGGAAAATGTTTGTTTAGACAAAAGCTTAAACACCTAGGCCTAACCTTAGCCAACCATTCTTACAAAATCTTTTCTGAATAAAATCAAGCATCTAAAACACAAGTCGTTGAACTTACCCTTTACTTCTTTTCTCTTGACCCTCACAACATTATTCTAATAATTAGTTTGAGAATATGAAGGCGTATAGTCAACAAGAGGATTGAAACCCCTAAAGTGAAGAAAAAGGGACACCAACATGGTAAAGTGTGCTCTCCAAAAAAAGAAAAAAAAGGGAAAGAGAAGGTCATTCTTCGGTCACATTAAGTCCGGAACGGTATAGCCAACTACAGCAGAAAACAATCATCAAAGGGCATTCGTCTCTACAAGACACATCAGTTAACCCTTCTGAAAAACTAATTGGCATTATAGGACATCAAATATGAAAACATTACATGCATAAAATGTTTTTGAACAAGGTCCTATTTTCTTCAAAAAAAAAATCCTTTTAAAAAGAGAGACTGTCGTCTCGACATTCCAGACCGTCGTCTCGACTCGCGTTGAAACGAGACCACCGTCTCGACATCCGAGATCGCCGTCTCGATTTGGACAAAGAAGAGACCGCCTTCTCGCTTGGCGAGAGGGCCGTCTCGACTTAGGACCAAAACGAGACCGTCGTCTCGAAGATCCAGACGGCGGTCCCGAACCTCGCAAAGTCGAGACCGCCGTCTCGACTTCCCAGACGGTGGTCCCGAATCCAGCGAAAATCCTATATATGGGGGGCCTTGGAGGGGGTTCTCACACTCTCTCCTCCACTCCTGCCCTTCTCTCTCCTATATTTGAGCATTCTACTACCAAAAATGCATAGAGGTGAAGCATCCAGAAAGAGAAGGGGCTCTTCTGGCCCAAGTAGTTCCACGGCCCCAGCTCCGCAGGATCCAACTCAACTTTCGCCCCTATACCAGGCTCGCCTGGAACACATTTAGGGGTACACTTGGCACCCTATGCTGAGTCTGGACTTCAGCATCCTCGCCGAGTTCGGTTGCGAAGATGAGGTCCGCGCCTACCTCGACAGCATTGGGTGGTGTTTCCTCCTCCAGTCTCCCCCCACCTACATCTACCCACAAGCAGTGATGGAATTCCTTGCCTCCATCAACTACTACGAGCTCCCCACCATGGTGTCGGGCCTCCCGTCAACGAAGATGGTTTCCTACTTTATGAACGGGTTGTACCGGACGATAACCCTGGACGAGTTCAATGTATCCATTGGATTCGTCCGGCCCGAGGATGTCCTGACTCAGGAATACCAGGAGGCCATCTGCGAGAGCCCCACTACCCTCATCGCCGGCGAAATGTGGGAGGAACTCACCGGGATATGCACCTTGTCATTCCTGCTGAAGGGCTCCGCACTCACTCCCGCCCTCCGCATTTGCCACAAGCTGCTGGCTGGGATTGTCCACGGGCGGAAGGAGAGCCAGGGTAAGGTCACTTACCCAGATCTCTTCGCCCTCTACTGCATGAGCCTAGGGCGCCAGTGCAACCCCGACTACTTCTTCGTGAAGGCCCTCAAGGACTTCGAGAGTCGTCCCGTGGGAGCCATCCTCATGGCTCCCCTCATCACCCCGCTGGCAGAAAAATAGGGGTGCAGCGGCAGAGAGGACCTCTCCTCCAACCTTCGACTCGAGACTATCAACGGGTTTGTCCAGATCAACATGGGGATGCTGCTCCGCCAAGGGTCTTGGTTGATCCTCCACCCCTCACTAGACATAACCCTAGACCTCCGGGACATAGTGGCGATGCAAGATCTCCCGACACCCCCGGAGTTCCAGACACAACAACAATAGCAGCAACAACATCAGCAACAGCAGCAGTACACATACGACTTTGTTGGCATCAACCGCAACATCTATAGCCTGCGCCAGCAATTCGACCAAATGTCCTTAAGACAGGACCAGATGTCTCAAAGGCAGGACGCCTTCGATACAAGGATGGAGACATTCGGCCAGATACAAGAGGGAATGAGGCAAGACCTGGCGATGTTCCGGCAAGAACACCTCGACGCAATCCAAGACCAGGCAGAATTTCAGAGGCACATGTACCAGCAATTCCCTCCTCCTGGATCGTCTCCCGGCTCAAGTCCACCGTCTTAGGGATAGTACACAAAAATTAAATGCTATAACCAAAATTTTATCATAAATAAAAATTTATTTCATCCATTTTTTGCTCTCTTTTCGAAAAAGTCAGCGTAGCAAAAAGAAACTAAAAGTAAAAAGACTTACACTCAATCTCGGAAAAGCCAAAATCCGAAATCGCGAGAAAAGAGATAAAACCGCGGAAAAAGGTAGGATTAAAAACAAGACAAGACAACCACAAGAGTTTTTTAACGACCAGCGAAAGACAAGCGACAAAATAAGCAAGACTACCCAGCAACCAACAAGCTGGATGAACTGAACATCAAAGAAATCCCTGGCAACCACCAAACCGGACGACCACTCCCAGAAAAGACAAAAACAAATACAAGAGAACACACCTCATACCGGCGCATGAGCGACTGAGCAGTAAATTGCCACTACCACCAGTCCTACATAGTGGATTGTACCAGTCTGATGGGGGGTGTCGCCGCCGTCAAAAACGAGGCGGTCGGAGCAACGCGATGGTGTTATCGACCCTCTTGTTTTCGCGTTTTTTATTGGTGGTTACAACGCCTTTAGGTTGTCCGATAACCGGGCTAACCTAGGGGCGAGGTTTTCGAAAAGTGTCCTTGGGCTGTCCGATAACCGGGCTAATCCAAGGACTTATTTATTTTGGGTTCTATGGAGTCGCCACCGATATTTTTACCATAAACATCGGAAAAGGGGTTTTAAAAAAGGCGTTGGTTTTCGAAAACCAACTTTGGTCATTAGAACCAGAGTTGGGTAAGGGAGTTGGTTACGTGCAAAGGGAGTATTAGTCCCTTTACAACGCCCCTTTCGGGTTCCCTATGATAGGCCGGCTTATTTTTATTAATAAACTAAAAAACGCTTTTGCCCTTTTTATTTTGCGGAATTTAAGAGTATGACTACATGGCCCTACTGTCTACTGCATAATTTAAGATAAAAGCGGTAAAGGTGGAAAGGGAGAATTTGAACCTCCGAAGCACGCTTTTTATATTAATTCTCTGGAAAAAGAGGGTGCTTTATGGCAGCCCTTCACTCTACAAGACGTCGGAAACCTCTCGAACGCCGAAAATCACTCTTTGAAAACACTCAGAAACTCCGGAAATGCGTCGGAGGGATTCTAGAGAGAAGTTTTAGAGAGAAGGGAGAGCTATGCAGTTGTGGTGTGTGAAAATGAGGGGGGAAGAGCCCCTATTTATAGGTTTTCGCGCTGTCAGATGGCGAGACCGCCGGTCTCGTCTGACAGGGTCGAGACCGCCGTCTCGTCCAACGAGACCGCCGTCTCGTTCTTCACAGAAAACGAGACCGGGGTCTGGGTGAACGAGACCGCCGTCTCGTTCTTCACAGAAAATGAGACCGGGGTCTGGGTGAACGAGACCGACGTCTCGTTCTTCGTAGGAAACGAGACCGGGGTCTGGGTGAACGAGACCGCCGTCTGGGTTTTCGTAGGCAACGAGACCGGGGTCTCGTTAGACGAGACGGCGGTCTCGCTTGCTACGCGAGACGAAACGGCGGTCTGGGTCATCCAGAAGGCGGTCTCGTCCCTTCGAGGCGAGAAAACTTATTTTTTGACCCGAAAAACCTTCCTATCTTGGTACGGGAGCCTAATAGTCTCTCCTAGTGGCTTGTTAGGCTTCAGCCATCTTCAAATAGGGGGTCTTCTGACTTTATTTGGAGCCCGGGCAAGATTTGGGGTCTACAGCTGCCCCCCCTTTACCCGTCCAGTCGACTGCTGGCCTTCTGTGCCAGACAGATTGACAGGAAGGTAAAGGAGTTGACCCTCTTGCCCGGTTACCCTTCGGATGTCCCGTCTTGTGGCGGATGATCCTCTGGGGAGATGTTGTGGTCGTGTACCTCCGGAATACTACTCCTGACGTAGCCGATCCCTTTGGTTGACACGTGGTAGAACCTCCGGATACTACTTCTGACGTAGCCAATCCTTCGGTTGATGGGTATAAACCCCTCATCAGGCTGGTATGGTCCGTTGTGTGGGACCGGATGGGCATGAACCCCCCATCAGGGTGGTACGGTCCGTTGTGTGGGACCGGATGGGTATGAACCCCCCATCAGGGTGGTAATGGCGGCTTACAGTTCATGTGGCCCATGCGCCGGTTAGGCGCTTCTCGTGTGCTGGTGGATAGGTATAAACCCCCTATCTGGCTGGTACAGTCCATTGCGTAGGAATGGTGGTAGTGGCGGCTTACTGCTCGGGTGGCTCATGCGCCGACTCTGCGGGGAATGATTTACGTGCTCGTGCACTTCCGGGATACTACTTCTAACGTAGCCGATCCCTTCGATGGACACGTGGTGGAACCTCCGGATACTACTCCTGACGTAGCCGATCCTTCGGTTGATGAGTATAAACCCCCCATCAGGCTGGTAGTTGCGGTCCGTTGTGCGGGACTCGGATGGGTACGAGCCCCCATCGGGGCGGTACGGTCCGTCGTGCGGGACCGGATGGGTATGAACCCCCATCGGGGTGGTAATGCGACTTATCGATCCGGCTCGAGCGCGGATCGGGCGCAACTCCTCGGAGAGTGCTTGCTTGTGTTGATTTGACTGCTTTTCGGATTTCTTGAATAGTCATCCGGGCCATGCCGGGGATTTTGTTGGTGATCAATCGGCCTTTGCTGATTGCCGGGGGTCCTTTGTTTTTGTTCTTTTGGTAGTGATCTTCCAATCCTGGCTGGTTGGTTGGATGGATCTTGGTTTTGTTTGGCTTTTGCTCGGTGGTCGAAACTTTATTGGTTGGTGCGATGGCTTAATCCTGCCTTGTTCTCGCGGTTTATCTCTCTTTTCTCGCGATTTAGGATTTTGGCTTTTTTCATTGAGCGTATGTCTTTTACTCTTAGTTTTCTTTTTGTTACGCTGACTTTTGGAAAGGGTGGCAAAAAGATGCATGAAATAAAATTTTATTTATTGGGAAAATTTTATTACAACCCTATTTTTGGAGCTACTATCCCTAAGGGCTATCTTCGGGCACTGATCCACGGGGAGGGTAATGCTTTGGTACATATGGTATCCGAAGTCCTCCATCTCTTGGACTTCATCCTGGTACCTCTGCTGAAAAGTCGCCCGGTCTTGGCGCATGCTTTGTTGGTGCTTGGTACATCTCCCCCGGTCGGGTGTCAAAGGCCTCTTGCCTTTGGGACAATTGCTCCACTTGTTTGGAATAGGCTGCTCACGCCTGCGGGACACTTGTTCTTGTCTCACGGTCATACCATCGAGCTGCAGGCACAGGTCGTCCATGTGGAGGTGCATGCCGGCAAAGTCGTCCGAATACCGGGCGGCTAGCTGCTGCTGCTGTTGTTCTTCTTCTGCTGCTTGGGAACCGGGGATGTGGGCACGGCCTGCATCACATCCTGGAGCTCTAAGGCAAAATCCGGGGTGGGGTGGAGAGCCAGCTGGCTCCCTCTGCGGATCGGCATTCCCATGCGACCAAGATTGTTCCGCCGATTGATTTGGGTCGCGGGTTATGGGCCGGCTCTTCCGGCCGGGGCACCCAATCCTTTACGCTAAGGGGGTGATGAGGGGAGCAACGAGGACGCCCCGCGAGATCTGTTCCCGAAGTCCACGAGGGCTTTCGGGAAGAAGTACCGGGATTGCAGCGCCGTCTCGGCTCATGCGGTATAGTATGAAGAGGTCGGGGAGGGATATCTTGCCTTGACTTTCTTTCCTCCCATGGATAGTTCCGGCCCGGCGGCTTGTGGCGGATGCGGAGTGCTTGGGGAAGTGCGAATCCCCTCATCGGCGTGGGCAATGTGGTGGCTCCCGTGAGCTCGCGCCACATCTCGGCGGCGGTAAGGTGGGCGGGCCGTGAGCGAGATGGCGTCACGGTACTCCTGGGTCATGGCCTCCTCGGGCCGGATGAACCGATGTCCATGTTGAATTCTTTGAGGGTGGAAGTGCGGTACTGCCCATTCATAAAGTAGGTTACCATCCGAGTGGGTGGTAGGCACTGGGACGGTGGAGGGGCTCTCGGAGTAGGAGACGGAGGCTAAAAACTCCGGCACGCCTGCGGGTAAACATGTGTAGGTGGTGGGTGCGGCGGGAATCCCCACCCAATGTTGTCTAGGTGGGCCGGACGTCGTCCTCCCATCAGAACTCGGCCCGGTATGTTAAAATCCAGCTTGAGCATAGGGTGCCACTGGTAGGTCGGATATTCTCAAGACGGGCACTGGTGCTGTGGCGCAAGGCAGGAAGGGTCTCGGGATGGCGGTGCTTGCGGAACTACTAGCACCGGCAGTGCCCCTTCTCTTTCTAGAAGCGCTTCTTCCAAACATATTGACTAGAGGGGGCTTGGGAGTGCAGGAGTTGAGGGAGAGGAGGTTACGGGGCCAAAATGAGTTGTGAGGAAGCCCAAAGTCGCGCCCCCTATATATAGGGAAAATTTCCGAGATCGAGACCGCCGTCTGGGTGGACGAGACGGCGGTCTCGTTTTTCTTCCGGGACGAGACGGCGGTCTGGTGCGATGAGACGGCGTTCTCGTTTTTGACAACAACGAGACGGCGTTCTGGTTGGCCCATACGGCGGTCTCGTTTTGTCAGGCAACCGAGACGGCGGTCTGGTGCGCTGAGACGGCGGTCTCGTTTCGCGGAAGAGAAAATTTTCATTTTTTGTATTTTTATTGCTTTTTTGTTATTTTTTGAAAGGAGTAATAGGACCTGGTCTAAAAACATTTTATGCATGCAATGTTTTTATGTTTTGATGTCCTATAATGCCTATTTTGATTAAGTTTTCGGAAGGATTTAACAGACGTGTCTTGTTGTCTTGAAAGCCTTCGATTTCTTGCATTTTTCCTTTTTGGCTGTACCATGCCGGATTTTTGTGACCGAAGGATAATCTCTTTCTTTCTTTCTTTCTATTTTTCTTTCTCTATTTTTTCTTTCTCTCCTTTTTTTTCTCTTCTTTTTTGGTTTTTTTTTCTTTTGGTAGAGCACTTTTTGTCATGTAGTGTCCCTTTTTCCTTGCTTTAGGGGTTTCAATCCTCTTGTTGACTATACGCCTCCATATTCCTAAATTAATTATTAGAATATTGTCGTGAGGGTCAAGAGAAGAGAAGTAAGATGAGGTAAAAATCAATGGTTTGTGTTTTAGAGGGTTGATTTTTATTGATAAAGAATTTGTAAGAATGGCTGGTTAAGGGTTAAGCATGAGTGTTTAAGCTTTTGTCTAAGCAAACCTTTTCCCTCTCTCTTTTCTTTTTGTATTTGTTTTTATTTGCGCTCTTTGGTTTTATTTCCATCGCTTTTTTGGATAGCTGACTGATTTCCCTAGATCGCCCTTTGGGTTTTCGAACTAGGATACTGTGTGTTGGCCCTAACTTTTGTCTAGGTTTACTCTCTTGTAAAATTTTGGAGAAATCCTAGCGGACCTTTATTTGTAACCCTAACTTTTGCCTAGGCTACCCTTTATTGTCGTTCGGGTATCCTACGGGTTGACCCTAACTTTTGTGTAGCCCCCTTAGTGGGTTTCCTACGGGTAATTTGCCCTTTTCTTTGGCCTTTGGCTTCTTTGGGCTTTTTCTTTTTATGGATTTATTTTTTGGTTCACGAGTATCGTCGAAGCGTGACTTTCTTTTATGGTTTAGGTGAAGTCTTTATTTTTATGTGCTTCTAATCGGCTAACTTGATGATGATAGCAATGGTTCAATCATTTGGAAGCGCTTTTTATTCTTTTCTTTTCTTCTCTTTTTTGTGTTTACTTAGACGGGGTTATTTATGTGGTCTAGTCGAAAGTAGAAAGAAGAGAAGCGAGATAGAAAGAATCATTCTTTATTAATTAATAAGGGAATATGTGCCCTAAAATGCCGGGGGTCGGGCTCGCCCAGGGGATAGTCTCTAACAGTCATGGGGTTTACATCCCTTAAACAAAGAAAAAGGTTTCCTAATGACTAGAGTGGCTCTTGGCGCTTTGCACTCCTCCACTTCGGAAAATGCTGCGAGTGTGCGGAGAGGGACTTCCCTTTTATTCTTCTGCTCGACCCTTGAATGGGTTATATCCTAGGCCATACTTGTGAGGATTGTCTTTGAATTACGGGGTTCCCTCATTCCTTGGGAATGCGCCCCGAGTCCTTGGCCGAGGATGGTAACCATGTTTCAACATCATACGGGCTGCTTTGGTGTTTACGGGAAGTCGCTCTATGTTGGCAATTTTGAGCGCTTGAAAAGACGTTTCAAGTGCCTCTTCGGCTGCATCCACATAGGGTTGGGTGGAGGGTCCAGCGATCGGGATATCGTCTTACTGCTTGGGCCGTGACCGGTTTATCCTCCACTATGAATTTGACTTTTTGGTGGAGCGTCGAAGGTACTTGCCTTAGCGTCATGAATCCAAGGCTGCTGAGGAGACGACTATATCTTTGGAGTAATGTCCATTATATGGAAATCGACGTCGAAGATAGTGGGTCCAATCTGGATTGGCAAATTAATCTCTCCCACTACTTCCCGTTTTGATCCGTCGAAGGCTCGAACGATGGTGCTACTTGGGCGCGAGATGGGTCCCTTGGATAGTTAACTTATCCGGCGTGCATTTGGGCATTACGTTCGGGGATGACCCGTTATCCACAAGAACTTTGGCGATGAGGTATTCCTTGCACTTGAGCGAGATGTGCAAGGGTTTGTTGTGCTTTGACCCTTCGAGAGGGAGTTCTTCCTCTGTGAAGGCGAGGTGATCGCTTGCCGTAATGTGGCCGACGATCCTCTCGACCTTCTCTTGGGATATGGTGTGAGGTACGTGCGCCTCGCTCAAGACCTTCGGCGGGGCATTTCGGTGCGGTTCAGAGCTCATTATCAAGGATAACAACGTGATCTTTGCGGGTGTGCGATTGAGCTGGTCAATAATGGAATACTCGCTTTGTCTTATAAATTGAAGTAATTCCTCTGTCTCCTCCTTGGATTCTTTATTTTCTTTTTCTTCTTCGGTCCTTTTATTTTTTCCTTTATTTTGGAGGACATCTTCTTGTGTGTCCTTGGGGAGTAGATTCTTCCACTTCTAGTTGTTCCCCCAATGCCGGCTATGTTTGTTATTTCTTCTTTTATTGGTGAAGATTCCCCATATCTCCATGGTACGGCTTTATCGATTCGTAGGGGAAAGGACGTGGCATAAAAAGTCGCACTGGCGTCCTTGCCCCCTCTTCTTTATTTTTGAGGACCAACGGCAGAGGTTTACTTTCCTCTTGCGATGATTCGACCAGTTGGGGTGAGCTTTATTAGGAGTGGCTTTCTCTCCATTCTTCGAGTTGGAAGACGTGTTAGTTAATCCTTCCTTTTTATTATCTTATTTATTAAGTGTGAAGGAGGGGAAATTAAATATGCAAATGTATGTATGCAAGTAGACAAATGTTGAATAAGGAAAAGATTTCATTAATTCGGTGGGAGGTGTACATTCTCCTACTCCATACTATGAAGCGTCTTTTGACGAAGCGGAAAAGCCTAAAGAAACCCACAGGCGGGTCTTGTTTTCTTTGTAATTCTTTTCGGCTTCCGGACGTGTTGAGCGAGCGCTTCGCTTTGCTTGTGGATCGCTTGGCTCATTTCTTCGCTGTATTGCTGAGCGTCCTTGATCTTCGCCTCTTGATGTATGACCAAGGCTTCTAGTTCGTCGAGCCTTGCGACAGCTCGGTTCTTTTCTTGTAGCACTTGGTCATATTGAGCTAGCCCGCTTTTCTCTTTAATGCGCAACTCATAGATACCTCGGCTGAGTTTTCTGTTGTTCTCTCGCTCTTGGCGGAGGTCTAGCCGGGCCTGGAGGAGTTGTTACGATAACTCCTTGATCGTTTGAGCGTCTTGAGCTGCTTCCGCCTCAAGGTGTGCTGTTTTGGTAGTTATCTCTTGCGGTTGGCTATCCGAGCTGGTTACGGCGGATTTGGATGCTCGGATAGCTTGTTCGTTGGCGTCGGCACATTGGTCCTTGAGGCGTTCTATTTCATGATCCTTTTTCTTGCCTTGCCTCTGCAGGCCGTCGATTGTGAGGATAGAGGCTTGTTCTTTTTCCTCAAGGACCCGTATCCGGGCTCCCATTATCTCTACCCTCCGGGTCAAGGCATTGACTTGTGCACTGCAACTCTTCGTTGTTGGCAATTGGAGCGGGTGTGGTGGATGGTCGGGCCATCTCTCTTCTTCTCCTCCATGCCTCATAATCACTGGTGACGACTACCAGAGCCTTTCCTAGTTCTCTGTCTCCCATATAAACCGGCTTCTCCCATGCTTTCCTCACGGTTAGTGAGTTGGCCATTGTGCATGGGTCTCCGAAGAAGCACGGTCCTCAGAGTTCCCCTCGGGAGATGGTAGTTTGGGTCCTCATAAGTTGCCTTATAGCTACTCCGGGTGAGTAGGCTATGCAACCCCGAGTCCTATCAAGGGTACATTCGGATGGTTCCCGCATCGACGAGAGCTGGGCCGGGTCGGAACCAAGGACGGACCCAAGATATGTTGTTGGCATCCTTTTGTTCTAACTCATCCCTCCATTCTATGGTCGGGCGTCGTTGGAGGGGATCTTGGAGAAGCTTCTCAAGGGGTCGGGGAATATCCCCATATGACTCGGAGGCATAGAGGTGCGTGATGCTCCACACATAAAGCGGCGAAGAGCGGCGGCGAAGTGTTCTTCCTTGCTTCGACGGCGAAGTCTACAGAAAGCAAGGTGTCGGCAAGAATGGCGGGCAAGGGACTCTTCGAGTTCACGTCCCGGGCGAAGAAAGCATCCATGACGGCGTGGTCGACGGTGTCGAGTTGAAAGGGGAACGGGATTATTCAGAAGATTAATAGCGCCGGGGTTTTGTTGAAGGCAACCCACTCGCCCTTTCGGCCGGGTAGGACGGGTGGTCTTCTAACATTGCTACTTTCCACCCCTGGGTGTTCCCTCTTCCCATCGGGGTACTCTGTCGGTATGGCGAGATGGATAAGAGCGGCGGCGGTGTCTGCGGGAGTATACGCCTCGTGGCGGATATGGACCCAGCTGATTTGGGCCATTTTAACATGATTTCATACTCCTCTAGGGTAGGCACCATGTCGAGCTGCGGAAATTCAAAGCACCGCGAGACTTGAGTTCCGAAGTGAACCGGTACCACGAGAAAGACTTGGTCGACATCGATTTTCGGAAGGTCTAAAATCCGTCCATAGGATTTTTCAAACTCTGTTTGGACCTCCGGGGGCATTGTTGCACTAAGGCTGCTCTAGCTTCTCAGTATGGCTTCGGAGAATGTCCACCTTCCCCACTTGTCTACTTGACCCCTCCATCTTCTAAAACCAAAATGTATGATTTGATGAAGATGATGTTTATTGTATGAATGTGAGTGTTTATTTCGCTATTTTATCATGTTTTTTCTTCTACATGATGTATGGTATTTGCATTTAGTTTTTGGAAGAATAAACTATCTATATGAATGTTTTATGAATACAATGTTTTGAACCAGGTCTTATTTGTGAATTTTGAAAAAATGATTTTTTTTTATATTTTTTTTTTGCTTGTATTTTATTGTTATTTGTTTATTTTATAGCCTTTTATCTCTTCTGTTGGAACTGCGTGACTACTTAGCTTACAAAGAACCTGAAACCAGGCTAGCTAAAAGGCAGACTTTCCGAGATAAAATATGGCTTTATGCGAAAAATGTTTAGCATCCCTTATCTCTTCTGTCGGAACTGCATGGCTACTTAGCTTACAAAGAACCTGAAACCAGGCTAGCTAAAAGGCAGACTGTCCGAGATAAGGGTGTTTATTTGTGAAATTGTTTTTGTGATTTTGTTCTGTTGTTTGTTTATGCTATGCAACATACAAATGCAACAATCATATGCACACACAATTCGATCATCCCCGAACGGGCGAGATTTCGTTTTTATCACGAGGTAGGGTTTTCCTGCAGAAAAGTGCATTGGTTTAGGGTAGGTTCGAACTGTTCTCACCAGGCTAAGGCCCCCAAGGTGCCCCCATTATAGGGTCCCCACTCTCCGGCCGTCCGACCATGCTCAACACTAAGGTCGAGTCGGTCTTGTTGCCAAAAGAGGAAGGTTATCACCTTGAGTGGTGGTTTCCGATCACACCTGGTGGGCACACGGCCCTAACTGCAGCGAGCCGTACCTGCCACCCACTCCCTATGGTTATCTCACTTGCCCCGGGTATAGGAGGAGCTGTAGTGTGCAAGGGTTTTGTGTGCAGTTTATATTTCAATCAATCGTGTAAATATAAACAAACAACAGTTTATTGAAAGCCAATCAATAAAACATGTTATAAATACAAGTTAAGGGCAAAAGTGTTTTCTTGGTTTATCTATTGTTTAAGCCGGCCCATCACTAAATGGGATTAACTCTCTAGGCTTCCCCAGCGGAGTCGCCATCTGTCGCCGCCGTAAAAAACGAGGCGGTCGGAGCGACGCGATGGTGTTATCGACCCTCTTGTTTTCGCGTTTTTTATTGGTGGTTACAACGCCTTTAGGTTGTCCGATAACAGGGCTAACCTAGGGGCGAGGTTTTCGAAAAGTGTCCTTGGGCTGTCCGATAACTAGGGCTAATCCAAGGACTTATTTATTTTGGGTTCTATGGAGTCGCCACCGATATTTTTACCATAAACATCGGAAAAGGGGTTTTAAAAAGGCGTTGGTTTTCGAAAACCAACTTTGGTCATTAGAACCGAGTTGGGTAAGGGAGTTGGTTACGTGCAAAGGGAGTATTAGTCCCTTTACAACGCCCCTTTCGGGTTCCCTATGATAGGCCGGCTTATTTTTATTGATAAACTAAAAAACGCTTTTGCCCTTTTTATTTTGCGGAATTTAAGAGTATGACTACATGGCCCCACTGTCTACTGCATAATTTAAGATAAAAGCGGTAAAGGTGGAAAGGGAGAATTTGAACCTCCGAAGCACGCTTTTTATATTAATTCTCTGGAAAAAGAGGGTGCTTTATGGCAGCCCTTCACTCTACAAGACGTCGGAAACCTCTCGAACGCCGAAAATCACTCTTTGAAAACACTCAGAAACTCCGGAAATGCGTCGGAGGGATTCTCGAGAGAAGTTTTAGAGAGAAGGGAGAGCTATGCAGCTGTGGTGTGTGAAAATGAGGGGGGAAGAGCCCCTATTTATAGGTTTTCGCGCTGTCAGATGGCGAGACCGCCGGTCTCGTCTGACAGGGTCGAGACCGCCGTCTCGTCCAACGAGACCGCCGTCTCGTTCTTCACAGAAAACGAGACCGGGGTCTGGGTGAACGAGACCGACGTCTCGTTCTTCGTAGGAAACGAGACCGGGGTCTGGGTGAACGAGACCGCCGTCTGGGTTTTTGTAGGCAACGAGACCGGGGTCTCGTTAGACGAGACAACGGTCTCGCTTGCTACGCGAGACGAAACGGCGGTCTGGGTCATCCAGAAGGTGGTCTCGTCCCTTCGAGGCGAGAAAACTTATTTTTTGACCCGAAAAACCTTCCTATCTTGGTACGGGAGCCTAATAGTCTCTCCTAGTGGCTTGTTAGGCTTCAGCCGTCTTCAAATAGGGGGTCTTCTGACTTTATTTGGAGCCCGGGCAAGATTTGGGGTCTACAGGGGGTTAATACCCATCAACTTGCACACGAAGTGCGCCTGATCTGCACGCGAACCAGATCATTAGGTCGCAACTACCAGCCTGATGGGGGGGTTTATACTCATCCAGTCTTACGCACAGTGGGTTGTAACTACCAACCTGATGGGGGGTTTATACCCATCAACCGAAGGATCAACTACTGTCAGAAGGAGTATCCTGAGGTTCTACCACGTGTCAACTAAAAGGATTGGCTACCATCAGAAGGAGCATCCTGAAGACGCACAACACACTTTTCCCCAGAGGATCAACCACCGCAAGACGGAACATCCGAAGGGTAACCAAGCAAGAGGGTCAACTCCTTTACCCTCCAGTCGATCTTCTTGACATGGCAGGCCAACAGTTAACTAGTCAAGTAAAGGGGGGGGGGACAGCTGTAGACCCCAAATCTTGCCGTCCTCAAAATAGCAGAAGACCTCCTATTCGAAGATGGACGAAGCCTAAAAAGCCACTAGGAGAGACTATTAGGCCCCATGTTAGAGTAGGAAGGATTTTCTGTATAAAAATAAGGATTTTTGCCTTCAGGAGTCGAGATCGCCGTCTCGCTTTTCGGGACCGCCGTATCGCCATTTATGCAAGTTTAGACCGCCGTCTCGTTTGGCGAGACGGTCGTCTCGCCACTTGCCAATGGCGAGACCCCCCTCCCGTTTGGTGAGAAGGCCTTCTCGTCACTTGGAAAGTCAATACCGCCGTCTCGCCAAACGAGACAGCGGTCTCGCCACTTAAACAAGTCGAGACCGCCGTCTCGACCTGACAGGCGCAAATCCCTACAAATAATGAGCGTTCCCCCCCTCATTTCACACAGTTCTTCCACTTTCCCTTCTATACTTTCTTCAAATTCTCCTCCTAGAGTCCCTCTGAAGCATTTCTGGAGTTTCTGAGTGTCTTAGAGAGCTTTTTATAGCGTTTCGAGAATGATTTTCGGCGTTGTAAGAGCGGAGGGCTACCAAAACGCACCCTATTTTCAAGAGAATTAATCAAAAAGCTCGCTTTGGAGGTTTCTTCACTCTCTCCCTCTCTTTTACTGTCTTTTTAGTCATAATTAAAATTGCGTAATAGATATTAGGGTCATGTAGTCATCATTTTTATTCTGCGAATAAAAGGGTAAAAACGTCTTTTCAAAAGTTTATTTATAAAATAACCGGCCCATCATAGGGAACCCAAAAGGGGCGTCGTAAGGGAACTAATACTTCCCTTACACGTAACTAACTCCCTTACCCAACTTTGGTTTTAACGACCAAAGTTGGTTTTCAAAAAACCAACGCCTTTTCTCTCCTTTTTCGATGTTTCCGATAAAAACATCGGTGGCGACTCCATAAGAACCCTTTCAAATTAGTTCTTAGGTCAGCCTAGTTATCGGACGATCTAAGAACACCCTTTCGAAAAACTCGCCCTTAGGTTCAGCCCGGTTATTGGACAACCTAAAGGCGTTGTAACACCACCCATAAAAACGTGAAAAATGGAAAGTCGGAACCATCGCATCGCTCCAACCGCCTCTTTTTGACGGAGACGATAGAGGTGTTCATCCCTAGTGGGATTCTAGGGAGGTGTTCATCCTTAGTGGGTTTCTAAGGAGGTGATTGTCTTTTTAATTAGTTTACTTATTACTAGTTCTTCTGCTGAGTTTATTTTAATTTGTAAACTGAATTTGAAAGATAGTGAACTGGGAGTCACTCTTGTGTTAATAGTTGACTGGGAACTGGATGTAGGGTTAGCTATACTCGAACTAGTATAAATCATTGTGTGCTTTTCTCTTTCCCTTATGTCTTTCTCTTTTCCTGATTATATTATCACTTTCGCTTTATCTATGTTCAAACAAATTATTGACTCACAAATAAATTTTTAATTTGACATCTATTTTAATGTGTGCATCTATTAACCCCCTCTAGATGTCATTTGTCTAAGACTCTCCAACCAGCCGATGGAATTTGAGTAAGAGATGGATTAATCTTAACTTAAGTTCATATCCTATTGCTCCCTCAATTAATTGGGGCAATTGTATGCACAATGGTTCATAGTCAATGTCAGAATTGGCAAACTCCTTCTGTATTCTTTCTCGATTATTAGCCATGTCTCTAGTATATTCTTGTTCAAAGTGGAAACTTGCAGAGTCACAGTTAGAGTCAGTCTTGTTATGCCCTTCTTGCTTGTGTAGCCTCCTTAGTCTACTTAGTGTCCTTTCGATCTTAGGATCGAATGAGTACAAATCATGTGCCTTGGGCCTAGGCAGAAAACAATGAACAATCACAATTGAAGTACAAATAGAAAGTGCAGATTGTGATAGAAGATGATAGAAGTTAACAAAAGGATACTCCTAAAAAGAGAAAAGAAGATTACCTACTAATTTATATACAAAAGGAAAACAATAACTCAATAACACTCATGTCGTCCATGATAATGACGTCATTTTGATAAGGCCCTTTTTTTATGTGGCCATGCATTTGCATGCAACACTCTCTTTGCTAGATAGGTGAAAAAAATACTATGTTTCTCCCTTACTAACTAAATGTAGTACAATGGTCAACTCAGGCCCGTCCAAGAAAGGCTAATGTGTCGAGATTGTTGTTGCAAGGAATTAGGGGGTGGTTTTGTATTGAACGTGAAAAGATAAGAAGAATAAACATAAATATCAAAAATACTAGTTAATGCAACAAGGAAAAGAAGAAAATCGAGTAAAGAAAAAAAATCAAGCCAGAAAAAAACCAAGGCGAAAAAAATTGGGACTTGAGAAATCGAGCGATGAAAGAAATCAAGACTTCAAAAATTGAGCGCTAGACACTCTCGATGAATCGAAGACATCAGTCAATAGATCGAGAACCAAAAAATTGAGGAAAATCAAAATATTCAAGAAAATGAAAATTGAGCTTTTAAAGTAAAATAGAGCAAGGGAAAGAAATCGAGAAGGGCAATCAAAGAAAAAATAGTCTAAGAAAACTATCGAGGGACAGTGAATCAAAATCGACAAATACAACACATAATTAATTGATCAAAATCAATGAAGGTAGTAAGTTATAGAAAATAGTAAATCGAGAAAAGCAAAAATTACAGTCAATTATAAGTCGAAGTAAGCAGCAAATCGAGAAATCACTAAATTGAAAGAGATAATAAAATAGAAGAAAGTTATAAATTGAAGAAAGATAAATCCAAGCAAACTGGAAAGTGATAAATCAAAGGAAAACATTGAAAATAATTGATTATATTGACTGTTCATTATATGGTTGTTCTACAACTGTTGGTGGGAAAAATCGATATATGAATCAAAAAGTGGGTAGAAGAAAATTCGATGACCATGTGCTAGGGAAAATCAAGATATGAATCGAAAATGGATAGAAGAAATTCGATGACCATGTGTCGGGGGAAAATCGAGATATGAATCGAAAATGGATAGAAGAAATTCGATGACCATGTGCTGGGGAAAATTGAGATATGAATCGAAAAGTGGATAAATCGAGATATGAGATATAAATCGAAAGTGGATAGAGGAAATTCGTGAACATGATTGGGAGTAAAAAATTGATAATAAGTATCGAGTGTTAAGTTAAGTTTGAGGGAAGTCAGAGGCATTTCAAGTACTCGATGTTTGGAATCGAGATCGAGGGAAATAGTTATCGTGCACATGGGAACATGGGGTAGCGGTTTATAAACCATTCTTAGGTGGTCAGAAGCAGTTTAAAGTACTCGATGGCTGAGGTTGAGATCGAGGGAGCAGTTATCTCACGCATGGGAACATGGGGTAGCGGTTTCTAAACCGTTCTTAGGTGGTCAGAAGTAGTTTGAAGTACTCGATGCTTGGGATTGAAATCGAGGGGAGCAGTTATCTCGCGCATGGGAACATACGATAGCGGTTTCTAAACCGTTCTTAGGTGGTTATGTTGAAGAAATCTAAAAATAGAACAAAGCGTGAAGAAGGAAGGGGAATTTCAGAGGTATCAGAAATCTATTATACAAGTCTACTGGAGAACGACAATCATGGAGTTTCTGGCAATCTGGATTTCTACTTTTTTCGACTTTTGTTACCGCTTTCTTTACTTTCCCTGGTAATTTATCTTTAATACAATTTAAATTTACCTGTCTGTACTTTCCAGTTATTTCAATTCCTTGTAATTTACTCTTGTGCAATTTAAACTTATGCATTACTTTTCGCCTCGATTTTTTTTATCACTTTCTTTACCTTTCCTGGTAATTTATTTACATTCAAGTTAAGTTCGTGTTCTTCGTTCCAGCATTTATCTTTATTTAGTTGCTTTATATGGGTTTGCATGTCTCTTATTTTACATAGCCTTTCATGTTATTTCGTTTACACTTAATTTTATTTCTGCCAATTTTCATGTTCTCGAGTCTCTTAAGAAAAAATACAAAAAAAGAACTTTCAATTTCATTGATGTTTGTATGCTTTTAAATACGTTTTTCGTGTTTCGCACTTAAATTTATCGCTTCTTACATTTTTATTGAAAAACTGTTTGCTAGCCTAAATAAAAAGAAATTATGGTGGTTGAAATTTGGTTAGAACTTAGTCTTTAGGAAATCAAAACAAAACCAAAAATTTCACCAGCAACAAATTAGCGCGCCAGGTAGGGTCGGAGTGTTAAACACACAAAATTTGGCTAGTTCAAAAAGTGTATGAGATTAAGGAGTGGACGAATAGTAAGAATGAATCAAAATCCACCCAATAATCAGAGAAACAGTGAGGTTCCTAATAGTCCAAATCCACCAAACACTGGGGGGCAAGTTCATAATGGAACTATGCCTATAATATCGACAAATGTGAGTGCATCGATTCTAGTGAATAATGAACAAAGCCCAGGGACGTTAGCAAATACTCAATTAATAGGGTTTGGGTCTATAATGTCAAATAGTATGCAAACTACGGGAAGCCCCATAACAACATTTGCAGGTCCATATATGAGTGTAAGACCGCCTGGATTTAATTTTAGTAATATGAATGGGGCTGGTACTTCAGTACAACAAAGTATGAGACCTAACCTAAGAATGCCCCAAAACCTAGAAACAGTTCAAACCTTAGGAATGCCTCAAAAATTTTCCCCAAATTTAGGTACATCCCAAAATTTAGTAACACCTCAGAATCCAGGAAATGCGCAAAGTTTAGGAACACAACATATGTCTCCAATTCCAAACCAGGATAACAGAGCAAATCTGGATCATGGGAGATATGCATTCGATAGAGATTATCATCGATCTAATTTTGATGTTATCAAAAATGCTAGTACTGGAATTTCTAGTAATTCATTAGGGGTGTTTCGACAACAAATGGATGAAAGTAATTTTGAGATGGTCAATGTGTTGTCACAATAGTTGACTATAGTATCAAAGCCATTAATTCAAAACACTACTAGTAGTTTTGAGATATTAGCATATCAAATGACACGTATCGGGGATGCATTGGCTACCTCGACAAACGAGGGTTGAGAATAATGCTAATTAGGACAATAACCAAAACATCAATATTAATCCCCCTTATTTATTAAGGAGAGATCGAAATGTTGATCAATATCTGCATATGAGGAATGATGCTCACGAAAATTTAAATGGGGGGTTTCAAAATGTGTATAATCAGAATAACATGCAGTACAATCATGTGTTGGGTCAAAGGATGAATCCCCAAGGAGTGGAATTAAGACCACTTAACCAACCATACCTTGTTTCTCCTTTTCCAAATATGATTCTCGAGACGGAATTAGCTCGAGGATATAAAGTACCTAAGTTCACAAAATTTGCCTGAGAAATCGGTGAATTTACTATAGAGCATGTGGCACGATGTCAAATCAAATGTGGAGATATAGCTATGAATGAGGAATTAAAAATGAAATACTTTCCTAGTTCACTAACAAAGAATGCCTTCACTTGGTTTACTACTTTGCCACCTAACTCGATATATAATTGGCTGTAGTTGGAAAGGAATTTTCATGAGAAATTTTTTAGGGGAGAAACTCAAGTAAGTCTCATCGACTTAATGAATATAAAAAGATATAATCATGAGAGTATAGATGATTATTTGAATAGATTTAGACAAATGAAATCATGATGTTTCACTCAGATTCTCGAATTTGAATTAGTTAGGATGGTTGCTGCTGGGTTAGAATTTTTTATTAGGAAAAAGTTGCTTAATTTACCTTTGAGTGACATGGCTCAATTAGCCGATAAAGTAAGAAGAGTGGAATAAATCGAGTATGAGAAGGAAAGATATAAGAAATTTGAGAAACCTATAAAGAAAGATAGGGTAGCATACATAAATGAAATATATGAAGAGAATCCTAAGACAGAGGTAGAAAATAAAGATTTTATTGATGAGAAAGTAAACATAGCAGAACTCAAAGTGGGAGCTCCATATATTTGTAAATTGTTGCAGAAAAACGAGGTAAAAGACAAAATGGCAAATCGAACATATACTTTCAATGTAACAAAAGCAGATAAAATATTTGATATTTTATTGAAAGATAAACAGATTAAATTGAATGATGATCATAAATTGCCTTCTTTAGATCAAAGAAATGGTTGAAAATATTGCAAATTTCATAATATTTATGGGCATTGGACTAATAATTGTATACATTTCAAGAACACAATTCAAGATGCAATCGACCAAGGAAGGTTAAAATTTGAGGAGATGTCGATGAAAGTGGATACTAGTACATTTGAAGTTTAGGTGGGGTATGTTGAGTCTTAGTCAGGCATTACTGAAGATGCCTAATTGGTAAATTCAGCCTTTATAGGTATGGTCGATGTTACTGAAGACGTTAATCCTAGACATGTCAAAATGGACATGTCAGAGGAAGACATAGAGTTTGATTTAAATGAATTTGAGAAAGAATTCGAGAGAGAGAGAGATTTATCCTCAAACAGAAGATTCACTCATTGAATTTTTAACCAAAAAGAAAGAGAAGGATGAAGACGTGGCATTATGTCCACGATGTAGTGCGGTGTTTGACAGATCTGCTGCTAAAGCCTTCAGGGAGGAGCAAATCAAAAAATTGGAGACACAACAGAAGAATTACAATTTTAAAGGAAAATAAATGGTCCAGATGATAGTAGGAGAAAATCAGCAATATGTTGGTTCTTCTTCTAATAGAAATCAAATGTGATGGGTCAAGAAGGAGATATTTTCTCCTCGAGGAGGAAGAAGTAGACTTCAAAATAATAATGTGTTCGATAGACTTTCATGCAATGAAGGATCAAATATTGGATTCCCCACGTTCCAAAGGAGAATATTTCGAGGAAAGCCTTGGAAGAGAGGGGGAAGGCTCCAACCTTATTGGGGAAGGTTCAACAATTATAAGAGCTTTGAAGAGCAGAATATACCGACGGGGGGTCAGTATGTAAGAGATTTTGTCGACGGTAAGGATGAAAATAATAGGGTTGGACAACAGATTGGAGTGATATCGATACTACCTGCAGAGTATGTTAATCAGTATGAGGAATTTCAGGAACAAAATGATGTTTATCGAGAGGATGATTTCTTTTCTGAGGAAA
The DNA here is from genome assembly GCA_963425845.1 of Sphenostylis stenocarpa. Classification (NCBI taxonomy): domain Eukaryota; kingdom Viridiplantae; phylum Streptophyta; class Magnoliopsida; order Fabales; family Fabaceae; genus Sphenostylis; species Sphenostylis stenocarpa. The sequence goes on from OY731404.1 coordinate 59,974,561, forward strand.
TGAGACCAAAAGTGACGTGGGTGACGCAAGTGTCATGTGAATCTCCCCATAGAGACGCTGCTTTTATCGATCCTCCATCAGAGGAAATGAGGTTTCATTTGAAACCCCTGATGTTGAATATTAAGATACATGGACAGAAGGTGAATAAAGTCCTTGTGGATGGTGGTGCGACGGTAAACATACTGCCAATCACTATGTTAAAGAGGTTCGGTGTTGATTTGAAAGACTTAATCAAGCATAATATCTTGATTTCCGATTTCAGTGGGAAATCATCGAGTTCAGAAGGCATGATTGCCTTAGATGTGAAAGTGGGTACTTATTTGAGGCCTACTGTTTTTGTGGTAGTCCAATCGTATGCAAATTTCAATGCATTAATGGGCAGAGAATGGATCCATGGGGTTGGAGCAGTGCCCTCCACTGCTCATCAGAAGTTATTTATGTGGAATCGGGATGGACATCTCGAAGTGATTCAAGGAGACCAACACGAGTTCATAACATTCGTGTCTCAGGCTAGTCGGTCTCTCCAAAATTTGGCACTCACTCAGCCATTTACCTTCGAGACTATCGAGGATTTTAATTCAAAAATGCATGAGGAATGATTTCTGGAAATGAATGAGAAAAAAGGGTTTGTACTGATTAAAGAGGGGGCCAACCTCGAAGTGGCCAGTGAAAATGCATGAAGGTTATGAGGAGTTATTGGCTCGATTAAGAAGATACGAAAATGAAAAAAGAGAGAGCCAAGAAAGTAGTAGTAATAGGGTAGGAATAAATAAGTCGATATACTCGAAAGAAGCAAATAATAGTGATCAAGTTGTACTTATGAATGGATATTCAGGATATTCAGGAAATAATAGTCGATATACTCTTAGATGGATATTCAGGATATAATCAAATTTTTGTTGCCCAAAACGATATAGCTAAAAAAACTTTTCGATGCTCGGGGGCATTAGGTACTTATGAATGGATAGTGATGTCATTTGATTAATGATCTCATGCAGGTTTATATAGATGATATTGTTGTTGCCTCAAAGAAAAAAAATGAACATTTAGATAATCTAAGAAAATCTTTTGAAAGAATGAGGAAATACGGTTTAAAAATGAATCCTTTGAAATGTGCCTTTGGTGTGTCTGCTGGTGAGTTTTTAGGATTCATAGTACATGAAATAGGGATCGAGATTGATAAAAACAAAGCAAAAACAATATTAGACATTTCTGCCCCAAAGAATAAAAAGCAGTTGCAATCATTGTTAGGTAAAATAAATTACTTAAGATGATTTATTTCTAATCTGGCTGGTAAGACTTATGTTTTTTCGTCTTTGTTAAAGTTGAAAAGGGAAGCAGATTTCAAATGGGAGGAAGAACATTAGAAATCCTTTGAGCAGATTAAATTGACTTTGACGAATCCTCCAATTTTGATACCAGTAATGAGGAACAAGTCATTGAAATTGTATGTATCAGCATCAGATCGAGCTATAGCCAATCTACTAGCAAAAGAGGATCAGAATGGTGTAGAATGTGTTGTTTATTATCTTAGTAGAATATTAAACGATGCTGAAACTCGATACAATGATATCGAAAAATTAGGGCTATGTTTGTATTTCTCTTGTACGAAACTCAAGTATTTGATGAAACCCCATGATGTGATGGTTTATTCCAAAAATAATATTTTGAAGTTTCTTTTATCGAAACCTATTATGCATAATCAAATAGGTAAGTGAGTTTTAGCTTTGGCAGAGTTTTCATTGTCATTCGATTCTTTAAAATCGATAAAAGGCCAAGTTATTACTGATTTTATGGTAGACCATACGATTGACCCGATTGATAATTTATTTATTGAAATAAGTAAATGGATAATGTATTTCGATGGATCGAGTACATCGGACAAGTCAGGGGTGGGAATTCTTATTATTTCGCCAAGTAATATCCCGACCAAGTTATTATTTGAAATTAAACCCACTTGCTCGAATAATGAAGCTGAATATGAAGCTTTGGTTGCGGGTCTCGAGACTTTGATTAAGTTAAAAGCTCGACATGTAATTGTAAGGGGTGATTCACAATTAGTGATCAAACAAGTATGAAAAGAATACAAATGTATTAATACTAATTTGTTCAGATACTTAGAAAAAGTAATTACTTTGAGTAAAATGTTTGATGACATAACGTTCGAATATGTTCCTCGAGAATTTAATCGAAAAGCCAATGATTTAGCACAAATAGCATCTAAGTATAAAATTTCTCTGAAAAATTTACAAATGATGATTTAAATCAAAGAGAAATTACCCCAAGAAAGGGAAATTTTACAAATTAATAACTATGATGATCAGGATTGGAGAAAATCGATTATGGATTATTTGCAAAATCCAAACGGGAGAATCGATAAGAAAATAAAATATCGAGCAGTAAAATATGTGTTGTTCAATGATGAATTGTATAAAAGAGGCATTGATGGAGTATTGCTTAGATGTTTAGGAAATGATGATGCTTATTTGGCAATGGCGGAAGTACATAATGGAATATGTGGTGCACATATGGTAGGTCAAAAAATGAGATGGACGTTAATTCGACAAGGATATTATTGGCCTTCGATTTTAAAAGATTGTATCGAATATGCTAAGTCTTGTGAAGAGTGTCAGAAGTTTAGTCCTATACAACAAGTCCCTGCTAGTGAGATTCACTCTATTATCAAACCTTGGTCTTTTAGAGGTTGGGCAATCGATTTAATTGGTCAAATTTTTCCACAGTCATCGAGAGGACATAGATATATAATAGTAGTTGTCGATTATTTTTCAAAATGGTAGAAGCAATCCCGTTAAAAGATGTCAATCAACAAGATGTGATTGATTTCATTGAAGAATATATTGTTTATCGATTTGGAGTATCACAGTCTATTACTACTGATAGAGGGACAATTTTTACTGGTAAGAAGATGGTTAAATATGCTGAATCGAGGAATATTCAGTTATTAGCATTGACTCCATATTATGCTCAGGCTAATGGACAGGTTGAAGCAATTAATAAAATAATTATTGGTTTAATCAAGAAACATGTCGGTAACAAACTAAAGACTTGGCATGAAATGTTATTACAGATTTTGTGGGCCTATCGAAATTCGCCAAAATATTCCCTACAGAATACTCCATATAAGTTAGTCTATAGGCATGATGCGATTTTACCCATCAAAATCAATATTGAGTCAACTCGAATACAAAAACAAAATGATTTGCCTAGCTGCGATTATTGAAATTTGATGTATGACGAGTTAAATGAACTTAATGAGATAAGATTGCAAGCATTAAATAACATTATTCTACAAAAAAGTCAAATTGCTCAAGTTTATAACAAGAAAGTTTGACAGAAAATATTTAGAGAATGTGATTTAGTTTGGAAAATGATTTTGCCGAAGGATAAGAAGTCTAAAAGTTATGGCAAATGGTCACTGAATTGGGAAGGGGCTTTTGAAATTGTTAAAGTATTATCGGGTAATGTTTATTCGATTGTTGATTGGCATAGTAAAGAGAAAGTATTATCAATAAATGGGAAGTACTTAAAAGATTATAAACCTCAAATAAGGGAAATAAGCATTGACAATTGATTAAAGTATGTTTTACAAAACTTGATATTGAAGATCGAAATTGATCAAAATCTGTCAATAATTGAGTTCAAGAAGAGAGATTCGAGTTTTCTTCGGGAGTCGTTTTGTTCTTTGAGTTGTTGAAGTCTTTTTCTTCAGTTCTTCGATCTCACCTTTAGTAGTCGCGGCTACTTTAGCATCGAAGCTCTTTGGGAGATTGTCATTGGGGAATGAATCGATAGCAGTAAGGATCTCTTCGATGTCACGGGGGGTTGAGATGAATGACTTGAGGGAGTGACATCATCTTCAGACAACAGAATATCGAGAATCGAAAATGGATCTTCTTCAATAGCAGTTCGATATTTTGATAAGTCTTCAGGAATATGATCATTCTGTCAAGGTAATGAATTTGAAGTTTGTTCGATAGATGGTGTTTCTTCTTTGACTGAGGGAGATATTAGTTGATTCAACAGGGAATGTTCGGGAGTGTTTTAGGTAAGGGTAGTATGATAGTTTCAATATCGAAATTTCTTTGTCTATGGGTTTTAGAGAAATTAAATTTAAGAGGGTTGTAGCATTCTTAATAAAAGTTTTCGAATCGAGATATTTGAAGATAGTGAGAGTATTTACTTTTCTTGGTTTTTGATTTATCGTGCACAAGAAGTCAATTTTCGATTGGATTGTATCAAAGTCAGAATGACTTCTTGGAAAATTATCGATTTGGAAGAATGGTGAAGATTGACTTAAACCAAATTGTCTCAAGAGGAGCTGAGGGTAGTTGAGACAAGTAATATTAGTGAGGGGAATGGTTTAAATTGACATGTGATAATAAAAAAAACTATTGTATGGCTTCAGAACATTTAAAGAGTTGAGGTAGACACTTTTTGAAAGAATACAAAATTTGCACAAATATTTTTATTCTTTCAAGGGGGCATTTTGTTGGTGGGAAAAATCGATATATGAATCGAAAATGGATAGAAGAAATTCGATGACCATGTGTCAGGGAAAATCGAGATATGAATCGAAAATGGATAGAAGAAATTTGATGACCATATTCGAGATATGAATCGAAAATGGACAGAAGAAATTCGATGACCATGTGCTGGAAAAAATCGAGATATGAATCGAAAAGTGGATAAATCGAGATATGAGATATAAATTGAAAGTGGATAGAGGAAATTCGATGAACATGATTGAGAGTAAACAATCGACAATAAGTATCGAGTGTTAAGTTAAGTTTGAGAGAAGTCAGAGGCATTTCAAGTACTCGATGTTTGGAATTGAGATCGAGGAAAATAGTTATCGTGCACATGGGAACATGGGGTAACAGTTTATAAACCGTTCTTAGGTGGTCAGAAGCAGTTTAAAGTACTCAATGGCTAAGGTCGAGATCGAGGGAGCAGTTATCTCGCGCATGGGAACATGGGGTAGCGGTTTCTAAACCATTCTTAGGTGGTTATGTTGAAGAAGGCTATAAATAGAACAAAGCGTGAAGAAGGAAGGGGAATTTCAGAGGTATCAAAATCTATTGTACAAGTCTACTGGAGAATGACGAATCATGGAGTTTCTAGCAATCTGGATTTCCACTTTTTTCGACTTTTGTTACCGCTTTCTTTACTTTTCCCTTGTAATTTATCTTTAATACAATTTAAATTTACCTGTCTGTACTTTCCAGTTATTTCAATTCCTTGTAATTTACTCTTGTGCAATTTAAACTTATGCATTACTTTTCGCCTCGATTTCTTTTATCACTTTCTTTACCTTCCCTGGTAATTTATTTACATGCAAGTTAAGTTCGTGTTCTTTGTTCCTACATTTATCTTTATTTAGTTGTTTTATATGGGTTTGCATGTCTCTTATTTTACATAGTCTTTCATGTTATTTCGTTTACACTTAATTTTATTTCTGCCGATTTTCATGTTCTCGAGTCTCTTAATAAAAAATACAAAAAAAGAACTTTCGATTTCATTGATGTCTGTAAATTTTTTAAATACGTTTTCCATGTTTCGCACTTAAATTTATCGCTTCATACATTTTTTATTGAAAAACTTTTTGCTAACCTAAATAAAAAGAACTTATGATGGTTAAAATTTGGTTAGAACTTAGTCTTTAAGAAATCGAAACAAAACCAAAAATTTCACCAGAAACTGTTAGAAAAGTAGTTTTAAATCAAGAGGGGGGGTGAATTGATTTTTGAAAGTTTTTCGCAATACACAGATTATCTAATTCGAAAATTAAGATTACTTATCAATTCACAAATCACAAAGCAATCAAACAGTTTAAGTGCAGCAGCAGAAATTAAAGAGAGAAAGGTTAGGAAAGATTTCACCGGTAATTTTATACTTGGTTCACCCAATACCAGGGCTACGTCCGGACTCCAGCCAAATTCCAGCTGGGTTCCACTAGAATAGATGTTTTACAGACTCTCCCTCTTACACCTATTCTAACTCTCCACCAAGAACCAAATTCCAGCTCTTGGAAACCTCTCGCAACCAAATTCCAGCTAGCAGAGAAACCAAGTGCCCAAATTCCAGGCACCACACACAAGAACCAAATTCCAGCTCTTGCTTTAACCTTTCCACCAAGAACCAAATTCCAGTTCTTGGCAACTTTCTACAACAACTGCAGAAAACTTGTACCCAAATTCCAGGTACAACACAATACAAAGTAATGAAAAAGAATTTACAAAGAAGAGACTTAGAAAGCTCAAACCGGATTACACCAATCCACGGTAAGTTTCTTCTTCAAGGATGCAAAGTGCCTCAAGAAAGATTTCAAAAGAAGTTCACAAAAACAGTTGTGTATCTTTCTTGAAAAATGCTAATAGTTGTTTGTATTGATTGCTTGAATTGTGTAAAAACTGATATTCAATCTCTGTTTAAAAGTTTCAAGCAATTCTGTTTATAAAAGAGTATTTTCAAATCTGCTGCATTAATTAATCTGTTGAAAGTTTGTTTTAATCTGTTGAAATAGCCGTTATAATCTGTTAAAAGTCCTTTCAACCCATTAATGCATTCTTGATGGCATCAGAGCGAGGTGCTTGAAAGTTAATCAAGTTACTTCGATCCATGGCTGAGAACAGATTACCGTTTTCTGAGGGGGCATCTATTAACAGACCTCCACTATTCTGTGGAACAGATTATCCTTTCTGGAAAATTAGGATGAAAATCTTCATTGAATCCATTGACAGAAATGCTTGGGATGTTATTACTAATGGTCCTTTAATTACGGATAAAGGATGGTCAAGCTTGAATGAAGAAGAAAAGAAGAAAGTTCAAAGTGACTGTAATGCAAAAAATATAATTACTTCGCTCTTAACATGGATGAATTTTTCAGGGTGTCCCAAGTGCAATTCGCCAAGGAGATGTGGGATGTTCTTGAGGTCACTCATGAAGGGACTGCAGATGTTAAAAGAGCCGGAAAACACACTTTGATAAGAGAGTATGAGCTGTTTAAAATGCAGAATGGTGAAAGCATCGCAGATGTGCGAAACGCTTCACGCACATCATCAACCATTTAATGGGCCTAGGTAAGACCTTTGATAAGGAAGAATTAAATATTAAAGTGTTGAAATGTCTTGACAGGTCCTGGCAGCCAAAAGTCACCGCAATATCGGAATCAAAAGATCTGTCCACCATGACAACAGACCTCACTTGTTTGGAAAACTCGAGAGAACATGAAATGGAAATCACAAGATTCAATGAGCAAGAAGTCTCCGAGAAGAAGAACAGAAGCATTGCACTTAAAGTTGAAGAAAATCAAGAATCGAAGAAGATAATGAGAACCTTGGACTCGCTTGTTAGGAAATTCAACAAATTCCTCAAGAAAAAGATCCAAGACAAGGAAAGACACAAAAGGTATGAGAAAAGAAGCTGATTCTTCTAACTTTAAATGTTATGGTTGTGGCAAACAGGGCCATGTTAAAATGGAATGTCCAGAAAGAAATAAACAAAGTGAAAAGAAAGAGGAAAAATCAAAAAGAAGAGCCTACATAGCCTGGGATGATAATGATACGTCATCAACGGATAACTCGAAAATGAAGAAGCAAATCTTTGCTTAATGGCGAGTCAAAATCCACAAACCAGCCAGGTAAGTTCTAGCTCCTCTTCAAATATAGTTAACTATGATGCATTACAAGAAGCATTTAATGAAATGCATGAGGAGGCTAAGAAACTTCAAAAAGAAAATAATAGGCTAAAAGGATTAAATAACCGGCTAGTTAACAAGGTTGATTCTCCGGAAAAACAGATTAGTGAAAATGAAACTGATAATGAATTCTTGAAACCGATTCATGATAACTCGATTGTAAATGCAATAAACCATGCAAAAACTGTTCGAATTGCAAAAGAAAATTGAATTCTTATCTCAAACTGTTTCAAAGTTCACTCAGGGGCAAGCCAATCTAGATGTATTACTTGGATCTCAAAAATTAATTTTTGACAAATCTGGAATAGGATTTAAATCTAGATCCAAGAAAACAAAAATAAATAGGAATTCATACTCTACAATCAAATGTTTCTACTGTATGAAAAAAGGGCATTCGAGTAAAATACTGCAGAATTAAAAAGTATGCTATTCCTAAAGGGAGAATGAAATGGGTTCCAAAGATTAATTCTTTTCAAATAACATGATCAGACCCAATAATTATAAAGGGTACCAGAAAAATACTTAATTGTTTTGCAGGAACAAGTCCGGGAATCCCTTGAAGATCGGAGTCGCGAAACCAGGTTCCGTGTTTTTAAATTAATTGTTTTAATTGATATAAACCAATATTAATCGATTGAAATAACTTACCGTACCATTTTAATCGATTGAAATGTCGAAATAATCGATTAAATTGTTCTCGGAATGTTGGTTTAGTCGTTTTAATCGATTAGAATAAATTTATATCAACTAAAAACACTTAGGTATCAAAATTAATCGATTCATTTACGTTTTAATCGGTTTAAATTCTGGTGTCATGTTATTGATTTCATTCTGTATTAAACTAATCGATCCTTTTATAAAACAAATCGATTAATTCACTTGTAGATGTTTTCAACTCTAATGACAAGAATCAAATTAATAGATAATGAGTTGATTAATCAATTGATTAGGATCTGTAAACAAGACTTATAACATCTAATTGAAGTTTGACAGGGAAATTCAAAACAAAAACTCGATTGTCTATTATCTGCAATAAATCTTTAAAGATTTCTTTGACCAAATCAACATTATTCCCAAGAACAAATTAACTGATTCACCCACTGTCCCGTAAATTGTGTCGCACATGCTCGAACAGATCTTTAATTAGAAACTAAGACTAGTGGAATAAATGTGCGAAAGTTATTGCCGATTGAAATACTGCAAACTTTACATGTAGGAAAGTTATCCATAGATGAAAATGTTATTTTAACAATCGATTAATTCTCTGTAGATGTTTACATTTCTCTTAATACTTTACATGGAATGCTGCGTAGTAATACATTGAAAATCAAAGGAATTATCAAAGAATAGACTGTAACTTTTCTTATAGACACTAGTTACAAACAGGTCAAACTGTTAGGACTGAAAACATAGTTGATCAAAGATTCTTTTGGTGATAATTGCTTCTGGTAATAAGTTGTTGATTACTAGGAAATTCAATAAACACATGTTTTCATTAAATTTCTTGATATTACATTGCAGTATATTTGAAATAATTTTGAGCCTGCATTGGTTCAAAACTCTTGGTGAAATTCATTGGAACTGTGCAACTTTGAATATTTGCTTTAATCATCAATGTCACGAGGTGACACTATAAGGGAACCAATCTGGAACAGCAATTCAAAAATTGAATAACGTGGTACAGGGAATGTATGTTTTATGGTCAGTACAGGGATAAATTTTATATTGTTTTAGAATTCTGGATTGATTGTCATCACCTGTCCTCATTACTAATCATTGCCCACTCTACCAGAATAACATTCCTCAAAAGATAATGATGACTGGTTCACTATAAGTGAGAATAACACCCATCATACTACATTAATAAGAATGCAGTTATTTGCTTGGATAATGACAACTGCAGGGTTCAAAATGGGTTGGCTATTATGAAAGAAAATTCCTATCTCAGTACATCATTAACCTGTGATTCATGCAATTTATGGTATCATGCATTCTGTGTGGGATTTGGTCAGTACATGATTATGCCTCCGATGTGTAGTAGAAATTCCGAGTGTGGTGTCAACCATGGACTGTAATGCGATCAATAATAACAAGAAGCTGCTAAAAGATTTCTTTTCGGGAAAAGTTTCGTTGTCGATACAGGAGTGACAGCAGTTGTTGACTCAAATAGTTGATAGAGCAAAATTGGTTCCAGCAAAAAGGAAAGTCTATTATCTTTTGATATTGGTGGGGATCAAATGAATGATCACCAAGCTGGTGGATAAGCAGTTCAATCAGGGAAATTGGGATGACTAGTTCCCCTCATCATCTTTATCTTCCGCTTATTTCTATCTTTATATTGTTTGCATGGATCTGTGATATTAACTGGTGTTATACCAGGAACATTTGCCTTAACCTTTGGTTAAATATGGTTTAGGATCTAATCTAGATCAGACTGGCGTAAATAGAATTTAAATAGATCCCCGAGAGCTTTAGCTAAATAAGACTTTATTCTGATAGATCTATTAGCTAAGATAGCTGTTAGTATTGTTAAAACATCCTTCTAAATGATCAGTTTTACAAAATATGCATTAAACATTACTTCATTTTCAAAACTGATTGTTTTAATCAATACAACATCTTGTTAATCGATTAAATGAACTTATACAACATGTTTTAATCGATTCAAAATCGAAATAATCGATTATTTTTACTAAAGTTTCATGTTTTCAAAATCTTAAATGTTTTAATCGATTAAACTTTTCTTTCAATCGATTAAAATCATTTACCAAGAACATTTTAACCGATTATACTCTGTTTTTAATCGATTTTTATTCTGGGAAGAAAGATTAAAGGCTTTAGTTAATGGTCGTTCTCGTAACATGCTACTAAAGCGTGATTCCCTTATCTTTACACGTGTTAATTGTATTCATTACAAACGTGTTAATGGAGATAAGTTTGAATCAACTTTAATTGATTCTTTTCATGAGTGAAATATTGATTCACTTTGTATTTTCAAAAATTTGAGCATATTTTTTCGAAACCTTACATTTTATTCTTTTCTCTTCTATTCCCTATTTTTGATGAAGTCAAAAGGGGGAGAAATAGTTGCATCACTTTAAGATAAATTTAAGAACAACATTTTAGGGGGAGAAATAAGTTTTAGGGGAGAAACAAAACTTTATTACATTCTTATATTTCTCACCTAACTGCATTATCAAGTGACTTATTTTGCGAGAGATTGTTTTTTTCAAAATGGTGTTTGTCTTCATCAAATAGGGGAGACTGAAAGTGATCCTAGCAAAGATCTCATTGATTTGATGAAGTCAAAGATAAAGTCAAGGGTCAACTCTGCAGCAGTCAAACAAGTCACTCGAAGAATGGAGCTGAAGACTTAGTGTGTCTTAACGAAAGCTTAGGTAAAACCACTTTACCTTTTCCATCGCATAAAGCTTCTTCACTCAATTTGCAAAATGCCTCAAAAATAGTTTTAAACAAATCAAACAAAAGCATTTTGACAAAGAACCTTCTTAACAATAGTTTTAATCGATATAGTTTTTTAAGAAACGATTAAAATCACTAAGAATGCGTAAAGAATTGTTTTTACAGTATTTTAATCGATACAAACTTCTTTTAATCGATTAAAACCCTTTAGAAATCATTATGACCGATTAGAATTGGAATATAATAGGTCAGAATGCATTATAATCGATCAGATCTTAAATATGAGCGATCAGAACTATTTTAATCGATTAAAACACGTTTCAATCGATTAAAATTACTTTGGATGTCAATATGATCGATCAGAATGAGATTATGACCGATCAGAGTTGGTTATGATCGATCAGAATTGAATTATGACCGATCAGACTTATTTCAATCGATTAAAACGTATTTCAATCGATTAAAATAACTTAGAAAATCTTTTCAATCGATTAAAACGTATTTCAACCGATTAGAACAACTTAGAAAAATTCTGTGCAGGTTTTTAATCGATTAAAACGACTTTATATCAGCTAAAATAACTTGGAAAGTTTTATAAAGAGGTTTTTAAACAAATCAATCGATTAATACGCGATTCAATCGATTGTTTTATACTTAGAAAATGTTTGTAAAACGTTTTAACTGATATAAACATGGTTGTATCAACTAAAACATTTTACAAACATTTTCTAAGTATAAAACAATCGATTGAATCGCGTATTAATCGATTGATTTGTTTAAAAACCTCTTTATAAAACTTTCCAAGTTATTTTAGCTGATATAAAGTCGTTTTAATCGATTAAAAACCTGCACAGAATTTTTCTAAGTTGTTCTAATCGGTTGAAATACGTTTTAATCGATTGAAAAGATTTTCTAAGTTATTTTAATCGATTGAAATACGTTTTAATCGATTGAAATAAGTCTGATCGGTCATAATTCAATTCTGATCGATCATAACCAACTCTGATCGGTCATAATCTCATTCTGATCGATCATACTGACATCCAAAGTAATTTTAATCGATTGAAACGTGTTTTAATCGATTAAAATAGTTCTGATCGCTCATATTTAAGATCTGATCGATTATAATGCATTCTGACCTATTATATTCCAATTCTAATCGGTCATAATGATTTCTAAAGGGTTTTAATCGATTAAAAGAAGTTTGTATCGATTAAAATACTGTAAAAACAATTCTTTACGCATTCTTAGTGATTTTAATCGTTTCTTAAAAAACTATATCAGTTAAAACTATTGTTAAGAAGGTTCTTTGTCAAAATGCTTTTGTTTGATTTGTTTAAAACTATTTTTGAGGCATTTTGCAAATTGAGTGAAGAAGCTTTATGCAGTGGAAAAGGTAAAGTGGTTTTACCTAAGCTTTCTGTTAAGACACACTAAGTCTTCAGCTCCATTCTTCTGAGTGACTTGTTTGACTGCTGCAGAGTTGACCCTTGACTTTATCTTTGACTTCATCAAATCAATGAGATCTTTGCTAGGATCACTTTCAGAAACAACAACATAATCCATTAACTGTTGATTGCATTATGGCCAAAATATGTCTCTTCTGCCCCTCATATCTATTTTATGAAGTTCATCTAGGTTCATTAGATCATGAGGAATATTTTGACGAAGACCAAATTGTCTCATCACTCAATCAGCCTGATGAAATTCAACAGTTGCGAAACAAATAAGAGTTACAATAAAACATGATGCAGGAGAAACTTCAATATTTATTAGTTATCGTAGGACACTTACCGTATAATAAAGTACAAATATATTATTTTAAAATAAAATATGTATGCATGAATAACAAATATATTATCGTAATATCTCCTTCATTTATAGTTGATCCAACGTGTAGCGTACTACATGTACGACATATGTAGGGTTATTTTACCTCTGTTTGAGATCACCTAAGTTAAAAAAAAAATTGTAATTTCATGCATATTGTATTGCAAAAAAAATCTAAACTATCAGCAATGAGGTTAGAGTTTATTATCTGCTATGAGATCAGAGTTTATTATCTAAATCCATATTTATTAACATTTCGTTTATTTTATTTTTTTAGCATATGAGATGAAGCAGCCAAGACTTCTAGCTACATTATTGGCTATGAGGTCAGAGTTTCGATAAGTTGTTTCTTGGTTGGACAAATTTCATTTGAAAAAATGGACACAAGTATATGATGGAGGAAAAAGATGCAACCATATGACTATCAATTTAGTATAGTACATGAATTCAGTTTTAAAATAAGAACGAACCTTTTTAATATGCGCCCTAATCAAGATCACATTTAAAAGAATTAAATTGTGGTTTATCAAACGTGGCATGAAAGTAGAGACCATGTTACAAGCAAGACATGAGTATCCCTAAAGAGATTACAACCTTCCTCAAACAGCACCAACAAAGAGGGCATGTGCAATGTCCAAAGATATAGTAGGGAAAATGATGAGTTTAATGTTCAAGAATTATCAAACTCAGAATATGGTAGACAAGTAGAAAGACATGATTGGTGGTGTGATTGTGGTTAGCTTCAAGGTCTTTCACTACCTCGCTCACATGTTATTGTTGTGTGTTCCTTTCATGTCATTTGTACATTAATATATATATATATATATATATATATATATATATATATATATATATATATATATATATATATATATATATATATATATATTGATCGAGTATATAGATTAGATCCAGTTATACAACATGAACAATCAATAAGATCTACCATGACATGCATCATAATGAAATGGATTGTCTAAATTCAAATAAATGAAAAAGAAATATTCATTTTGTCGTACTAAGAACATAATGGTAATAATTGTTCCAGTAAACAATGATATTATAATATTTTGCTTTTAATATTAATATATTTTATTTTTAAGTATTTTTAGAATTCTTTTCATTATATTAATTTATAATAAACTATAACAAAATTACAAAACTAATTTTAATAAAAATATAACAAGAAATTCATAAAAAATATTAATTAAAAAAAAAAAAAAACCTGTGACATGTGCCACGATTTAAAAAAATAAAAAATAAAACCAACAAATCTTTCCTTACGAACTCATCAGATGACATGATTTACCCATTTTCATAATTTTTAAAAAAAATGTACCAGTTTCGTAATAACGTTTGCAAATTGCACCCATTTCATCAAAAACCCTGGTTGAAAATAGCTCAACAATAGAAGTATAAAAATAAAGCACACAAAGGAAGAAAAAGAATGACCCAGAATAAATTGGCAAGTTAGAGATGACATACAAAATATAAGGGTCTAACTGGGTTTGACACAACATAAATTAATATGTCATGTCCTTCATTGTGATTTATCAAAATAGTATAATTTTTTTTTAATTTATCAAAATGGATAGATATAAAAAAAAATTATGTATTTGGGTAAGTAATAGCACAATTTTTATACGAAGAAGTCGTACTATTTTTTTTTCTTTTATTTTTAGGAAGAAGTCATATTACGAATTCTATAAAATTTATATAGAAATAGTAGTACTATATTATAATAATAATTATTATTATGTTATTGTATTATAATGATTATTAATAATAATTTTTATTTTATATTATTATTAAAATTAATAATTATTATATTATTATATTATTCTATTATTAATAATATTAAAATAATAATAATGATTATTATTATTATTATTATATTAATAATATAGATATTTTTCTTCTTATTATTATTATTATTTATTTTATTTTTAATTATAATAATAATATTTATATAATAAAAAAATTTATTATTATTTATAATAATAAAACAATATAATAATTATTATTAATAGTATTAATTATTATTAACTAATAAAAAGATAATAATATTATTATCTTATTATTAATAATAGAATAGTATTTATAATTATTATAATTATATTAATAAATATAAATATATTTATCATTATTTATTTTATTATTAATTATGTTTAAAATAATATGAATAAAATAAACTGGGATGTTGTTCATCCAGAGGTCAATTTTGAGTTTTTAAAAATAGATTTGATTTCCCAGAGTTTTTAAACCCTAAACTTAAGACACGGGTTTTGATTTTATTTTTTATGTATTTGTATAGAAAAACTTAATATACGGTATGCTAATCAAATGGGATATCTATTACATTAAGCTGTCACATATCATTTTATTTAAAAATATATAAAAATATAAATAAAATAGACAATAATTAAATATATTAAAATTATTATTATTATTATTATTACAAAATATGATAATATTATTTTTATAATATAATTATAATAATTATTAAAACATAATAATTAAATTAATATAAATTTATTATTTTATTATTATAAATAATTTAATTATTACAATTAAAAATAAAATAATAATAATAATATTAAAAATATCTACATTATTAATATAATAATAATACAATAGTAATTATAATTATTTTATTTTATTATTAATATTATTGTTATCATTATTTTAATATTATTAATAATATAATGATTATTAATTTAATAATAATAATAATAATAATAATAATAATATAAACTTTTATAAATTATTAGTATTGTTTGTATTAATAAAAAAATATGAATACTCCATTAATAGAACTTCGTTCTTGAATTATATTATTTTCAAGTAACTAAATTAGGATTAACTACTAGTATTTTAGGAAAAAAAATTTGTTTTGAATTTTATAAAACCACTAAGAATTAGATAATTAAATCTTTTAAAAGAAATGGTATCAGAGTCTAACCATTTTTCAAAAGGGGTATAATAGTAAGAATTATAAGTGGAAAGTGAGTAAGAGAAACCTGTAACTATGAAAAAATAAACACAACCATTAGAGTCCAGTCTCGTTAGTCCCGTTCTTTTAAACTCAACTCTTTCTCTTCCCAAAACATCTCAAAAATTCTTTCTTCTAATATAGAAAACCTCATAGAATACTTTTATGTCCCGAAAGATGCTCAGATATCTAAAACTTACAGTCTTCTCCTTAGTCCTTATAATATCTTTAGAAGACAAAGATCTACCCTTAAATCTATCACTCGTCTTCTTTCCACCAGAAGACCTCATGTAAAGGAATACGTTCAATCCTCCAGGATGGATCAGTGTGTTTTAGCATCTACCATAAAAGAATAATATGTCAATATTGAGATCCCCAAATATCTCATCAAGCATTGACAAATTGAGGGTTATACTCATTTTCACTATGGAGCTGTTCAATTAGTCCTCTCTCTCCATGGTAGACGAGGATTACCTGTCTCAACTAGAGTCTCTCTCTTGGACTCCAGCTACCTCCATTATGAGCATGTCATTATCGGCACTGTTCTGACTACTCTTCATGCTGGAAGTGTAGTTGTCACCATCTTTCCCAACTTCAATGTTAGCTTGAAGGATCCTACCATTTCTCAGAGATTAAAGGTTCAGGTCCAGATCACTGCAGTTAAGCAAGTGGCTGATGCACTATCGGCTACTCTCCATCATCAAATTATCTACAGGTTGCAAGATCATGCAATTAATCTTGCGTTACCAAGGACGGAGCACTATTTGTCTTGGCCAATAACCAAGATGAGACACCACACCCTCCATAGTTCAAATCCCTAAGAATATCTTTTCACAAGAGCTGCACAAGCTCATTCCTGTGCAGTGGGTGACAAACTACGAGAAGCTCCATAATAACCAGAAACCCATCCAGTTCACGGAAGCGACATTTAGAAGATCTGTAGATGACACTGTCAGAACCATATTCAAAAATCCAGAGGATGTTCCAAGTTCGAGAACCTCCATATTCCAATCAATGATAGTTATATCTGTCACTAAAGAAGACAAAATCCCTATCGTCAGCGTGTGCCCTGATGACAAAACTATCTTCACTGACAAGATAGGGGGACACTTCATCTGGGATGTTGACCCAGATATGTGCGATTCTGACTGTGATTGTTGTGACCACAATGGAGACACTAGTGACGAGGATGATGATGATTCAGATAGTGATGATGAGGATGACTTTAAAAGAGGATCCTGCAAACCTCCATTCATTCCTCCCAGAAGATTTGAACCTGGAAAAGGCCCGTGGATAGGAATCCACCACCAAGATGAGCCAGATTCCTTGTAGAAATATAGGCAATATGCTGAGATCCTTGAAGAAGAAGACTTCTTCTTCTCCAGTCAAGAAAGGTGCAGAACCTCTGCCATGCCACCTCAGCCTGCTCCTGTAGCTCCTCCCATCCCATGCACGATGATCAACTCTTCAGCTTACAAAGAAGAATTTCCTCCCTTAGAAAGGAACGTTGATCCACTGTCCAAGACAACTACCAACCCACATGTCGTCTGCGAAGAGATTGGACCAGATGGAAAGACCAAACCCTTAAGTCAAGCAAAGAAGTACTAAATTGGTAGACAGAGAATGCTAGAGCTCATAATTCTATCTTGCAAAAGATTGATAAGAAAATAGACAAGATTTCTTCTTAAATTAACTTCTGTATAAATTTTATATACATAGGATTTCTTCTTAAATATAAAAAAAAAAAAAATCTTGCTATAAACCCGAATTACCCAAAATCGTAATCTTTTAAACATTGAACCTTGGGTAATTTTTTGCAAAAGCCCCTTCATTGACATATATACACAATGAACGGTACCTTATTAATTAGTACAAAATATTCACATGCAATCATGGAATCTCAAGGGACGATCCTAGGAACTTCTTTACATTGGTTACTGTACAATATTGAGGCTCATCTAAACCTAATTAACATTGGATATATATACCAAGGTTGTTTTTCTTAAAGGCGAAAACAGAATGATCTAACTGGGCATGGAAAACAAGAAGAATGCATACATATTTATGCATCGAGTTCAAGCTTTGACGAAGCCAAGATTGAAAGGCACGCCAGTGGCGGGGAGCCAGGCGTTGGCTTGGAGCCATTGGTTAGCGGTGTATTTGGTAGCGTCAGCCTTGCTAAGGGTCCCGCGACCCCACTTAACCCTACTTTTTACATCGGCACCCAAGCCAGTGTTCGCATACTCAGCAAAGAAACAGGTGTCAAGGTACAGGTCCCCATTCCATGGAAGAAAGCCATCTGCATGAATCATATCGCTGATCCTATTTTCCATGAAGATGGCCCTCGAATATGCCTTCCACGGCCTCGCCAAGTACGTCCTAAACGACTTCTTCACCGGTTCTAGATCCGCCGACGCCACGATCTCGCAGTTCTGCAGCACCGATCCTGTCGGCATGTTCTTTTGGTCCGTACCGTCTGCCACCACTATGTTCTGCTGATTCGGATCGGGCTTCCGCACAACGATCTTCGAGTTCTGGATCAGGACGGTGCCGTACCCGAAAATAAAATCCACCGTTCCGGATATTTCGCAGTTGCGGTAGAACTGACGGTGCGCGTGGACGTACAACGTGTCCTGGTAACCGTGCATGGCGCAGTCGAAGAAGGCCGAGCGATCACCTTGCACGCGCAGCGCCACTGCTTGGTGTTTCGCCGCGCCAGCAGTGTTCTCAAATGCTATAGACTTTGCAATGAAATCTTCTCCAACCGTCGCTGCAAATATTCATCACATGTTAATATATTACTTTCATGTGTTCTTTCATACCTAGATCACAGGACATTGAAATGGAATTAAAAGAATTACTCACAGAAGGTTGCAGATCTCATTGTCTTAAAACCATCCTTTACGTTTTTATTACCAGTGATAATTGTCTTGGTGGGGCCATCGCCGTAGATTAGAAGATTCTTCTTCTTTTTGTCAACGGTTATGTACTCATCATAGGTACCAGCCTTGACGTAGATAATGTATCTGCCTTGATGTTTCTTAGGGTAGGAGTTAACAGCATCCAAAACAGTCTTATAATCGCCACTACCATCCTTGGCAACAACCACATTAGGTTGAATCGCATCTCCTTTTTTCGCATCCCCTAAGAGCTTCCGGTCCGGCTTGGACATCCACGACGGATACCCATCTTGCTCCACATCGAGAAGACGACGAGACGTAGTCTTGGTAGTGAGATCCAAATTGAAGTCTGAGAGTATTTCCGCGAAGCTAGACACAACGTCAAGCGCTAACGCCGTTAACTTCCCAACGTGGTCCAAACCTTTGCTTTGCAACTTCGATTGCACCTCCTTCTCGGCGTCCGTATCGAAGCCGTCGAGACACGACTGCTGGTATGCGACGACGGCGCCAATCCAGTTTTTCAGGTCGGAGACGCGGTCGTTGATGTTGTTAATGTTGTTCTCTCTGACTAGAATCTCGGAGGCCTGTAATTCGTCGATGGCGAATTGCAACAAGTCCTTGCAATCATCAAGGGCCATCTTAACGCTGGAGTTTCCCTTGCTGTTTTCGACGGTGAGAGTGTCGCTTAGGTTGAAAGCTTTGATGACGCTCTCCATTGTGTTTTTCACCACGGTTTTAACGTACGCGGTTGGGTCTGAGGTGTTGACGGATTCGAAAGTGTCTTTGCAGAACGTCTTGTCGTCGCTGTTTTGGCACACGGCTTGCACAGCTTTTGCGTGGGTGGTCACGTGACCGGTGGTGTCGCCATTGGGGTCTTCATCGCCGGTGGAGACAAAAGCGACAACCCCTAGGGCAACACCTACTACGAGAATTAGAGAAACAGCAGAGACCATTGTCGTTTTCTTTTCCATTTTTTTTTTGTTTTTTCCTTAAAATTTAATAGGTACGAACTACAAAAAAGAGAAAAAGGTTTTCTTCTTCCCTGCTGTTTACGGGGGTGGGTTTTAGCAACGTTGATTGTCGCGGAACCATTTTTATAGAACATTGATGGTTTCCCATAGATGGATGGTACGTTTAAGATTTTATTTTCGGAGACGTTAAACATTTCTCTCAAATTCTATTCATGTCTTCTGTGGACTGTCTGCTATGAATCGACGACTGCGCATTGCCTCTAATTTCTTAAGCCAGGAAACTCTCGGACATGTATTGCCTTAGCCACTATCCATCACATGGCCTACTCCTACTTTCAACCATTCAATTGTTTTCGGGGAAAATATCTTTTCACAATCCATTTTTATAAATATCCTATTCACAGTCTTAAAATATTAATTTTTTTATTTTTTAATTGATTGATGGAGAGAGTGAAATAAAAAAGAAAAATAATAATATAAAAATCTAAAAATAAATTGTTGTTAAATAGATATTTTTGTATTTTTGTGGTGTGATCTTGTTTTCCTATTTACGATTCAAGTACATATATCTCTTTTTAGCGTTTTATTATAATATATCAATTATAAATTGTAAAGAAACGTATGATTCTAATTTCCTTAATTTTAATTGCTTATATTTCTTAATTAATCAATTATATATATATATATATATATATATATATATATATATATATATATATATATATATATATGCGAGAGAGAGAAAGAGTTTCTAATAAAAAATACTAATATTTATTGTATTGCAATTTTTATGTCACAAAACCTGAATATACTCATTTCTTCTAATCTTTTTAATAAAAATACCATAAAATCATAATAAACTATTTGTAAATAAAATTGTTATAATTAATTGTTAAACATATAAATGATTTTTTGGTATATGCATAGAGATTGGGCCCGGTGGATCCCAAATCTAAATATTAGTAAAGTGGGTCAAATAAGTCTATTGGAGGAAGATGAAGTTAACTATTATCTAATGAGCCCGAGGTATACAGGTAGTTAGGAATAAGGTATTATCGGGTCCGAGAAAGATGAAAACAATAAAAAACAAACTAAGAGAAGATTGAGATTTGAGGATAAAAAGGGGACGAGGAAAACCTAAAAGAATAGATTTCTTACTCCAGAACATTGGCGCCCACCGTGGGGCAGGAAAACTTCCACGTTCAAAACTATTAGATATTGTTTAGATATTATTTAGATATAGTTTGATATTGTTAAGATATTGTTAGATATTGTTAACCACAATATCAAACAATATCTTCTGTTTATTCTGTTTACTTTCGGTTACTCTTTTAGTTGTACCTCTCTATTATAAATAGATTACCCTATGTGTGATTTATACACAAGAGAGATTAATTTCAAACTCTATTTTCTCTATATTCAACATGGTATCTAGAGCTTAAGGTTATCTTGAAAAAAAAAATTTCGCCTTTTGTCCACTGTTGGAGCCGCCCCACCACTGCTAGAGCCGCCCCACCGCTGCTGGTAAACTGATCCTTCACATCAGAAAAGAAGTATCTTTGTTACTGAATTTTATTTGGTAGTGTGAAAGTGCATGTCTAGGAAGTTCTAGCAAGGAAAGACTTGGTATTTAAGTGTGTCCATTAGTGACTCACCTCTCTTTCTTGGGAACTTACCTGGTGTACTGGTTCACGTTGTTGTCACCGCTGCCACTGGAGCAGTCACCGGATTCGCCGCTGCTGGAGAATTTGTCGGAGTTTCATTTTTTTTACTGTTGTGACATATGATTTTGCTTGCCTCGGTCAGGTGAACACCGTGTCGTTGAGATCACCACTATCGGAGTTGGTCGTCCCGTTGTCTCCTGTGCCGTTTAGTTTTGGCGAACTTATTTTTAGTATTCTCATTTTGGATTTGTGCTTCGTGGGTTAACTGGATTACTTTGGATTGTTTTAGGGTTTGTTCTCCCGCTCTTCATGACTTCTTCCACTTCTACTATTTCCAATCTTGTTAATGATTCTTTTGTGTTAACATCCCATCGTGATGACCGGACTCGCCCTCGCAAACAGGGAAAAGGGCGTCCTAAGTGTGAACATTGTGGCAAGTTAGGTCACAAGATTAACAAGTACTATACATTACATGATCGTCCTCCTCGATCTGCTGCACTTGTTCAGACCAATCTTTCCCTACCTTTATCTGTTGGGGATCCTCCTTCTTTTGTTGCATCCGACATACAAATTTCTCGAATGGTATAAGGATCAATAGTCTTCTAGTTCCACTATATCTGTCACACATACAAATACATATTTTGCTAGTCTGCCCAATCATTTTTCTGGTCCTTGGATTTTTGATTCAGGAGTCACTGATCATATTACTGGTAACAAATCTTTGTTCTCCTCTTTATCCTCTCCTAATCATTTACCTTTTGTTACATTGGCTGATGGCTCTAAAGTATCATCTCATGGTGTTGGAACGGTTAAACTTTTTCCTTCTTTAACCATTGATAATGTTATTTATGTCCCTGAGTCTCCTTTTAACCTGTTATCCATCAGTCGTTTCACTCGTTCTCTTGATTGTATTGTTACTTTTACCAACAATTCTGTGTGTTTACAGGACCGGAGTTTGAAACAGGTGATTGACACAGGATGTGAGTCTCATGGTCTTTATTATCTCTGTCCCTCTACACATGTTAATACAGTTATGGAGTCTCCCTCTCTTCTTCATGCTCAGTTAGGTCATCCAAGTCTTGCCAAATTACAGAAGCTTGTCCCTGCCTTGTCCAACTTATCTAGTTTGGCGTGTGAGTCATGTCAATTAGGCAAGCATAGTCGTACTTCCTTTCCTCGTAGTTTCACACATGGTGCTTCGTCCCCTTTTGCCGTGGTTCACTCTGGCATTTGGGGAACTAGCCACGTTAAGTCTACTTTAGGTTTTCAATACTTTGTTACTTTCATTGATGATTATTTCAGATGCACTTGGTTATTTTTGATGAAAAATCATTCTGAATTATTTCATATCTTTCAAACTTTTTTTAATGAAATTCAAACTCAGTTCGATGTTTCTATTAGAGTTTTGCGTAGTGATAATGGCCGTGAATATCTTTCTCATTCTTTTAAACAATTCATGGCTTCTCACGGTATTTTGCATCAAACTTCTTGTGCTTATACACCTCAACAAAAATGGTGTAGGTGAATGTAAAAATAGACATCTTATTAAAACAACTCGCACACTTTTAATTCATGGAGATGTTCCTCAACATTTTTGGGGTGATGCTCTTCTTACTGCATGTTATCTCATTAATCACATGCCTTCTTCGGTTTTAGATAATAAAATACCTCATTCCATTTTATTCCCTTATGAACCACTTCATCCTTTACCTCTGAGAGTTTTCGGGTCTACATGTTTTGTTCATAATTTCAGTTCTGGTCTTGACAAACTTTCTCCTAGATCACATAAATGTGTTTTCTTAGGGTTTACAAGATCACAAAAAGGATACAAATATTTTTCTCCTTCCCTTAACCATTATTTTGTGTCTGCAGATTTCACCTTTGATGAGTTGTCTCTTTATTTTAAAAGTCAATCTTCACCTCTATCTCCATCTAATCTTGTCAACACTCCTAGTACATTTAATGTTCATGTTGTTTGTGATCCTCTAACTGTGTCTTCTTCACCATTAGTTCCTACTCCGCAGTCAGCTTCTTCTCCACTGCCTCTTTAGATTTATAGTTGTCGAAACCAATCACAACCACCACCATGCGACTCCACTCAAGTGCTAACTACTCTGTCTCCTCCGTGAAAGTGATGAAGATCTTATTGAACTACTTTGGCAAAGATCTTGTTGATTTGATGAAGTCAAAGGCTACTTTGTGGCAGTCAAAGGTCACTTAGATAAAAGAGTAGTGGGATTAGTGAGTCTACATCTCTGCTTAGGTATAATCATTTTTATCTCTCTACTGCATGAGGTTTCTTCATTTAAAAGATTTTGCAAAATGCCTCTAAAAAGCGATTAAACGGTTAAAAACAAAGTATTTTGATAAAAAGGTTTTTTAATTAACTATTTTAACTAATAACATATAAGCTTTATCAACTAAAATGTTCTTAACACTTTTGTAACAGGTTTTTAACTGATATGTTTTTGAAATAATCGATTGTTTTCATTAAAGGAAGTTTTGAAAACCTTCTGACAGTGTTTTAACTGATATAGTTTTGAAATAATTGATTAAAATCACTTAAAATGTTCATGGAAGTGTTCTGGTAGTATTTTAATCGATATAACTTCGAAATAATCGATTAAAACCACTTAGAGTATTTGTTAATCGATGTAATCTAGCATATGATCGATCAGAATGAGTTTATGATCGATCAGAATGAGTTTTTGATTTATCAGAATAATTTTAATCGATTAAAATGTGATTTAATCGATTAAAACAACTTAAGAGAATTTCTAGTAAGCGTTATAATCGATTAAAACAAATTGTTATCAGTTAAAATCACTTAGAAAAGTTTATAAGAATATTTTGCAGTATTTTAATCGATTGAAAGACGAATCAATCGATTAAAACAGTTTGGAGGATTTTTTACAAAGAGTTTTAATTGATATAAACGGTGTCATATCGATTAAAATAAATCTGGAAAATGATCAAGAACATTATAACATATTAAAAGAAGTTTTAACAGATTAAAACAAGACTTTTAACAGATTAAAAGATTATTTTAACAGATTAAATAAACCAGCGAGTTTTGAAAATCTTCTATATAAACAGAGTTGCTTGAACTTTTTAAAAAATATCTTTTAGCAATCAATCAAGCAAGCATAAGTGCTACTTTCAAGAGAGAATCGCGCTAGTTTTTGTGAAGTTCATAGGAGTTCTTTCTTGAGGCAAAATTGCATTCTTTTGGAGAAGAAACACATACTGCAGAGTTGCATAAATCTGGTTTGAGCGTTCTAAGTTTCTTCTATTTGTTTCTTTACTTTCTTTACTGTATTGTGGGTGCCTGGAATTGTGGGCACTGGTTTCTATAGCTGGAATTTGGCTGCAGGGTTGGTCAAGAACTGGAATTTGGTTCTTGGTGAAGGTTTAGGTGCAGGAACTGGAATTGTGGTTCTTGTGGTAGATTGAGTGTGAGATTAAAGTTGTAATCTGTAAAACGTTCAATCTAGTGGAACCCAGCTGGAATTTGGCTGGAGACTGGACGTAGCCCTGGGATTGGGTGAACCAGTATAAACCTTGGTTGTATCTTTCTAAACCTTTCTCTCCTTTAATTCTGTCACTGCATTTAGTTTTGATTGCTTGCTGTGTGTGATTCAAGAACTGATCTAAAATCTTAATCTTTGAAATGGATAATCTGTAATTTGTGAAAATCTTTCAAAGATCAATTCACCCCCCCTCTTGATCTCAGCCTACATTTCTAACAATTGGTATCAGAGCAAGGTTCTTGATAATTATTCAAGTCTGTCGATCCAAATGGCTGGAAATAGTTTTTCTGAGGGTGCTTGTATTGATAGACCTCCACTGTTTTGTGGTACAGATTACTTATTTTGGAAGATAAGAATGAAGATCTTTATTGAATCTGTTGGTATGAATGTTTGGAATATTATTGAGCAGGGAACCTATGTGTTTAACAAAGAATGGTCTACTTTAAATGATTCTGAAAAGAAACTAATCCAAGATGATTGTATTGCTAAAAATATCATCATATCTACACTTAACAGAGATGATTTTTTCAGGATAGCACATTGTCAAACTGCTGCACAAATGTGGAAAACCCTTGAAATGGTCTATGAAGAAACAACAGAGATATGCTTAGTGGTCAATTCGGATTCTCCAATAACCAGTGTAAGTTCTGACTCAACAACCACTATGAATTATAGTTCATTACAAGATGCTTTTTATGAAATGCATGCAGTAGCTAAGAAATTAGAATTTGAAAACAAAAGATTAAAAAGCATGAATAGTTTATTAGAAAACAAGATCAGTCTTCTTGAAAAGAAAATAGTTGATGAAGAAACCAAGAATGAAAATCTGGAAATAGGTAATAACTCTGATTGCATGAGTAATGATAAAGATTGTAAAAATTGTCCTGAGTTACAAGAGAAATTAACATATTTAATAAAAACTGCATCTAAACTTGCACAAGGAAAAACTAATCTTGATATGATACTTGATTCTCAAAAATTGGTTATTGATCGTGGTGGTATAGGCTTTACACCTCTTGTTGGAAAGAAAACTAGAGCATTTAAAAACTATTTTGTATATAGTAAATATATTTCATCTCCATTTATTAAATGTTTTTATTGCATGAAAAAAGGTCATTCTGTGAAATATTGTAGAATTAAGAAATATGTTATTCCTAAAGGTAGAATGAAGTGGATACCCAAAAATTCATTTCAAATAACATGATTGGACCCAGTAATTAAAAAGGGGTACCAGAAATATGCCAAATCTGTTTTGCAGGAACAAAATATGGAAGTCTCTGGGTATCAAATCAGCAAAATCTGTTTCTGGATTCTTGGACTGAGTATTTTAATTGATACAAAACTATTTTAATCGGCTAAAATCACTTACAGAGAATATCAGAAAAGCTGTTCGTACAGTTTTAATCGATTAAAATACGAATTAATCGATTAAAATGCTCTCAGGATTTTTAGTTTAGCTGTTTTAATCGATCAAAAAGGATTTATATCAGTTAAAACCACTAAGAGGTCAAATTTAATCGATTCTTCTTCGTTTTAATCGATTAAAATTCTGTTATCATTTTATTAATTTCATCCAGTACAAAATTAATCGATTCTTTTATGTATTAATCGATTATTTCACTGTTGCATTTTCAAACCTAGTATTAAAAATCAAATTAATAGGTCAATTTATTAATTAATCGATTAATTTGTTCCTGAAAATTATTTTTACATCATCCAATTAAAATTTGGTCAGCAAGTCAGAGTCAAAAATCCAAGTTTTTGTGTTAATCAAAATCTGCATAATACATTTATTGCATCTGTTGACCAAGTCAAACTTCTCTTCAAGAACAATTTAGCTGATGTACCCACTGTCCAGAAACCTGTGCCTCTGCCTTCAGTCAAGGGGACATGTACAATTAAAGCTGCTTTTTGCAGGTTTTGTCAAATTGGGCTGCAATTCACAAAATTTGACATCCGTGAATCTTCAGTTTGCTCACTTGAAGTCCATTATTCTCATTCTCCATTCTCTGGTTCAAATTCCTTCTCTATTCTTCTTGTACTCACGTTTCAAATCCCCTCTCTAGACTATACAACAAGATGCTTAGGAGATCTAAATCAAGGAAGAAACATAAAGGAGAATCTTCCTCTGCTGCCAATCCTGGTGGTCACTTGGAAGCATGGTTTGATGGTGATATTGGAAGAATGAACACCTTCATTACTGAGTTCAGTCAGAAATAGATTGTAATTCCAAAGTTTATCAAATTCAAGTGGCTTGATGAAGAAGGATTTACTGGACTGAGAAGAAAACTGAAAAGTAAAAAACTAAGAACCTTCATGGAGTTTACTGGGAATATTCAACCTAATTTGGTTCGGGTCTTTTACTCCAATTTAACAGTAAATGGTTCAACAATCAGATCTCAGGTGAAGGGAGTTAATATGGAAATTACTCCTCCTGTTTGGAAACAAGTTGTTGATCTCAGGGATAGTGGTGTCAAAGTATCCAGAGGGAACATCTCTGAAATACCTGACTTCAACAAAATACAATTTTTCAGGTCTTGCCTTAAGGATCCAAATGATTCGGTAAGAATTTTAAATGCTGGAAAACTTTTACTTGAACATAGACTGCTAGCTTTCATTGTGGCATGGATGCTTACTCCAAGAGGGAGTAATCATGCTATACTTAATGAGGGAGATCTTGCCCTCATGTACTGCATTTCTAATAACATTCGGGTAAATTGGGTTTATGTGATTAAAGATCACATGTTGAAGGCAAAAAGGTTGGCGGATTACAAACTGCCGTATGCTATGTTGATTAACAATTTCTTTAGATATTTTGAAGTTGATCTTACAGGAGAAAGCATAGAAACTCCTAAAGCATCAAATGAGATTGACGACTCCACTTTGAGAAAAATGGGGTATATCAAAATTGATGATGAATGGATTTCAAAAGTTGATGCTGGGATGTCCGAAGATGAAGAAGAAGATGAGCAATGCCAAATTCCTTCTTCTCCAGCTGCTGCAGAGGTTCCTGAATCCACTGGTGGGGAGGCATCATATGAGAACATGGAAATAATTCCCTACTTGGAACAACCTGACCGTGGGACTCCTCTATCTCAATTTGAAAGGTCCATGCTTTCTCAAATGGCCACAATGCAGGAAAACCAAAGAAAGCATATGCAAATGACATATCAACATTTCCAGCAGACCAATAATCAGTTCACAAACCTTGGTAACCAGATTGCAGATATTTACACCAAACTGGAAGATATACAGCTCAACCAAGGAAATTGGAATGATTGAGTTTTTGGACAAAAAGGGTCCCTTCTTATCTTTTTCTTTATGTCATATTTCTTTTGCTGTTTTTTTTATTATGGACTGTAATATTAACTGGTTGTAAACCAGGAACAATCTTTTTAACTTTGCTAAATATGATGTAGGTTTTAAGTTGAAATTAAGAGAGCCTAGATAGAATCAAACATAATTCTCTGATAATTTTAGTTGATACAAAATAGATTCAATCGATTAAATCAATTAAAAGAAACACTTACATAGGAAATTCACATCAAAATAATCGATTAATTTGCGTATTAATCGATTAAAACCTGTATGTCATATGTTTGTATCAACTAAAACTAGTTTACATCAGTTAAATCAGCTAAATAAGGTACTATTCTGATTTTGATGGATCTATTGGCTAAAACCTACTCAATCTGGTTGATATTATCTCAAAACATTTTCCTAATAATCAATTTTTCAAAATCCAAACTGAATTAGGCATGATAGATGCATCAAACATTACTTAGTTTTCAAAACTGGTTGTTTTAATCGATATAAACAAGCTTTAAATCGATTAAAAGCACTTATACAACATTTTTCTTACTGTTTTAATCGATTAAATGTCGATTTAATCGATTAAATGTCGATTTAATCGATTAAATGTCGATTTAATCAATTAAATGTCGATTTAATCGATTAAATCAACTTATGTTTCAAACCTTCGAAATTTATCACTGTTTTAATCGATTAAAACGTTATTTTAATCGATTAAAACTAGTAACAAGATCATTTTAATCGATTTCGTCCTGTTTTTAATCGATTATTACTCTGGGAAAGAAAAGAATTAAAGGCTTTAGTTAATGACTGTTCCTGTAACATGCTACTAAAGCATGGTTCCCTTATCTTTACACGTGTTAATTGTATTCATTACAAACGTGTTAATGAAGATAAGTTTGAATCAACTTTGATTGATCTTTATATGAGTATACTGTTTTTCAAAAACTAAACTTTGCCATGCATTGTATTTGCTTTGTTCCTCTGTTCCCTATTTTTGATGAAGTCAAAAGAGGGAGAAATATTGCTTTGCTTTTATAATTGATTTCTCTTATTTAGGGGGAGTAGCAATATAGGGGGAGAAATGGGAAAATCATTATTTTTTTTGAATACTCACTAATTTGTATATTCAAGTGACTTCTTCTGCAGAGTTATTATTCAAAGAGGTGTTTGTCTTCATCAAATAGGGGGAGACTGAAAGTGATGAAGATCTTATTGAACTACTTTGGCAAAGATCTTGTTGATTTGATGAAGTCAAATGCTACTTTGTGGCAGTCAAAGGTCACTTAGATAAAAGAGTAGTGGGATTAGTGAGTCTACATCTCTGCTTAGGTATAATCATTTTTATCTCTCTACTGCATGAGGTTTCTTCATTTAAAAGATTTTGCAAAATGCCTCTAAAAAGCGATTAAACGGTTAAAAACAAAGTATTTTGATAAAAAGGTTTTTTAATTAACTATTTTAACTAATAGCATATAAGCTTTATCAACTAAAATGTTCTTAACACTTTTGTAACAGGTTTTTAACTGATATGTTTTTGAAATAATCGATTGTTTTCATTAAAGGAAGTTTTGAAAACCTTCTGACAGTGTTTTAACTAATATAGTTTCGAAATAATCGATTAAAATCACTTAAAATGTTCAGGGAAGTGTTCTGGTAGTATTTTAATCGATATAACTTCGAAATAATCGATTAAAACCACTTGGAGTATTTGTTAATCGATGTAATCTAGCATATGATCGATCAGAATGAGTTTATGATCGATCAGAATGAGTTTTTGATTTATCAGAATAATTTTAATCGATTAAAATGTGATTTAATCGATTAAAACAACTTAAGAGAATTTCTAGTAAGCGTTATAATCGATTAAAACAAATTGTTATCAGTTAAAATCACTTAGAAAAGTTTATAAGAATATTTTGCAGTATTTCAATCGATTGAAAGACGAATCAATCGATTAAAACAGTTTGGAGGATTTTTTACAAAGAGTTTTAATTGATATAAACGGTGTCGTATCGATTAAAACAAATCTGGAAAATGATCAAGAACATTTTAACAGATTAAAAGAAGTTTTAACAGATTAAAACAAGACTTTTAACAGATTAAAAGATTATTTTAACAGATTAAATAAACCAGCAGTTTTGAAAATCTTCTATATAAACAGAGTTGCTTGAACTTTTAAAAAAATATCTTTTAACAATCAATCAAGCAAGCATAAGTGCTACTTTCAAGAGAGAATCGCGCTAGTTTTTGTGAAGTTCATAGGAGTTCTTTCTTGAGGCAAAATTGCATTCTTTTGGAGAAGAAACACATACTGCAGAGTTGCATAAATCTGGTTTGAGCGTTCTAAGTTTCTTCTATTTGTTTCTTTACTTTCTTTACTGTATTGTGGGTGCCTGGAATTGTGGGCATTGGTTTCTATAGCTGGAATTTGGCTGCAGGGTTGGTCAAGAACTGAAATTTGGTTCTTGGTGAAGGTTTAGGTGCAGGAACTGGAATTGTGGTTCTTGTGGTAGATAAAGTGTGAGATTAAAGTTGTAATCTGTAAAACGTTCAATCTAGTGGAACCCAACTGGAATTTGGCTGGAGACTGGACGTAGCCCTGGGATTGGGTGAACCAATATAAACCTTGGTTGTATCTTTCTAAACCTTTCTCTCCTTTAATTTTGTCACTGCATTTAGTTTTGATTGCTTGCTGTGTGTGATTCAAGAACTGATTTGAAATCTTAATCTTTGAAATAGATAATCTATAATTTGCGAAAATCTTTTAAAGATCAATTCACCCCCCCTCTTGATCTCAGCCTACATTTCTAACACTCCGGATCTGACATATGAGTCTGATCTTCCCATTACCCTCCAAAAAGGTATTCGTTCTACACGTAATCCCTCTCCCCATTATATTGCTTTGAGTTATCATCGACTGTCATTACCTTTTTATACATGTCTTTCCTCTATTTCTTCTGTGACCATTCCAAAAATTGTCCGTGAAGCTTTAGCCTATCCTGGTTGGTGTCAGACCATGTTAGATGAACTAAGTGCTCTTCATAATAGTGGAACTTGGGAATTGGTCCTGTTACCGTCTGGGAAATCTGTTGTTGGTTGCAGGTGGGTGTTTGCTATCAAAGTTGGACCTAATGGTACTATTGATCGCCTCAAAGCTTGTCTTGTGGCCAAATGTTATACTCAAATTTTTGCGTTGGATTATGGAGATACCTTTTCCCTGTGGCAAAGATGGCTTTTGTTCGTTTATTTATCGCCATGGCCGCTCTTCAATAATGGCCTCTTTATCAACTAGATGTTAAAAATGTTTTCCTCAATGGTGATTTGCAAGAAGAAATATATATGGAGCAACCTCCTGGGTTTGTTGCTCAGGGGGAGTCTTCTGGGATGGTATGTCATCTTCGCAAATCCCTATATGGCCTAAAACAGTCTCCTAGGGCTTGGTTTGGAAAGTTTAGCAAGGTTGTTCAACAATTTGGTATGACTCAGTGTGAAACAGATCATTCTGTCTTTTATTGACACTCGAGTGCTGGATGTGTTTACTTGATAGTATATGTTGATGACATCGTTCTTACAGGTAGTGACAACCATGGCATCTCTCAGTTGAAACAACATCTCTGTCACCATTTTCAGACCAAAGATCTTGGCAAAATTAGATATTTCTTGGGTATTGAGGTGGCACAGTCCAATGATGGTATTATTATATCTCAGAGGAAGTATATCATAGATATTTTGGAGGAAACTGGGTTGATGAGTTCAAAGTCTGTTGATACATCCATGAATCCCAATACTAAATTTCTACCAAATCAGGGGGAGCCTATATCTGATCCTGAGCAGTATAGAAGATTAGTTGAAAAATTGAATTATCTTATAGTTACTTGTCCTGACATTTCCTTTGCAGTCAGTGTGGTAAGTCAATTTCTTAATTCACCATGTGAAGATCATTGGAATGCATTCATTCGTATCTTGAAGTATATTAAAGGATTTCCTGGAAAAGGATTGTTATATGGTTCTAATAACCATACAAGAGTTGTTTGCTACTTAGATGCTGATTGGGCAGGATCTCCTTCGGATAGAAGATCTACATCTGGATATTGTGTCTCCATTGGTGGTAACTTGATCTCATGAAAAAGTAAGAAACAAAGTGTTGTGGCAAGATCCAGTGCAGAAGCAGAATATAGAGCTATGACCTTAGCTGCCTGTGAACTTGTTTGGCTCAAACAATTTCTTAGAGAGTTACAATTTAGAGATGTCACTCAAATGTCACTTGTGTGTGACAATCAGGGTGCTCTTCATATTAGTTCTAATCCTGTCTTTCATGAGAGGATCAAACACATTGAGATTGATTGTCATTTCATTCTAGAAAAGATTATGTCTGGAGATATCAAGACTGAGTTTGTTAACTCAAGTGATCAGTTAGTAAATATTTTCACTAAGTCTTTACGAGAGCTTAGAATTGATTATATTTATAACAAGCTTGACACACATATTAATTGTATACTCCAACTTGAGGGGGAGTGTTAGATATTGTTTAGATATTATTTAGATATAATTTGATATTGTTAAGATATTGTTAACCACAATATCAAACAATATCTTCTGTTTATTCTGTTTACTTTCGGTTACTCTTTTAGTTGTACCTCTCTATTATAAATAGATTACCCTATGTGTGATTTATACATAAGGGAGATTAATTTCAAACCTTATTTCCTTTATATTCAACAAAAACAATAATGGTGACTTGTACCAACAACCGAAACAATCAAGATTACATTATAAACTTTATCTTTTTAAAAGATCGTGGGATGTGGTAGTGGTGCAGTGATTCGTTTCAAAAAATCGAGTAAGTTTTCGGTTTATCGTTTCTGAAAACGAACGACGCAGGTGTCTCTAGGTAAATCCAGCAGATGGTGCGGTTCATCCGCCAGGAAGCAGAGGAAAAAGCTAACGAGATCTTTGTCTCCACCGAAGAGGAATTCAATATCGAGAAGTTACAGTTGGTCGAAGCCGACAAGAAGAAGATTAGACAAGAGTACAAATGCAAAGAGCGCCAAGTCAAAATTCACAAGAAGATGCTCATTACCAAGAGATCAAGAGCACATGGTCTTGTGGAGGGTATACTGGAACGTGTTTTGATAAATTTGCATAGCATTCAAAAGAATCTGCAGTTCTGGAAGTTTAGAGCTAAGAGGTCAGATTCTGAGAAGGCGCGTTTCATGATTTTTGAAAGGGGTCCAAGGGCTTTTATTGATGAAACAGTTAAGTTGTTGCGTGGACTCACCGCCTAGTGGTTCGTCCGTAGTCCGTGTCAATCCGCATCTAATTTTATCGATGAGAGAGTAGCTGTTTTGAGTTGCTAAAGATATTCACTTGCCACATTTTTGGCTCAGGTTTGCTTTGTCTGATTAGTTGTCTCCTAATGTTTGAATCACAATAGTATTTCATAATTACAATATAATGATTTGCCTGTCTTTCATTGTCAAGCTTGCTTATTGGTGAATACTTATTTGTTATTGTATGATTATGTTTGGTTTATTAATCTTCATATTTGTTGAAGAGAAATTTTGGAATGACTGAATGATTATGAAGGTGATGCTATATCTTACATGTTTTCTTTAGCAACTGCTGCTCTTTACCGAATGACCCTAGTTTTGTCTTTGGGTACTTTCCCCCCTTTTTTCCTGGCTGAGACACTTTTATTGATGCCTTTAGGGCAATTTCTTTAATAGGCCTTCGGAGGATTATGAGTATACGTTTGACAGGAAAATTGTTTACTAGAAGATGTGGGATTCATTTATTCTGGCATGCCCATCAAACTCCTTTGAACGCAACTGTATAAATAGAAAATTAGAAATATGGAATAATTGCTTTATCAACTTCACTTTGTTAAAGGTCAATATGCTATCAATTCTCTGATATTTCTTCAAAGTTGAAACTCCATGCTCAGGTTTATATGGAAGTTGATACAATTGGAGAGGAGTTAGTGGCAAATCCAGAGACGAAGCTGCCCTCGTTGTTAGTTACAATTAATGATTTGTTTTCAATATTAGAAGCTTCAATTGGACATCTACATGCAACACGTCAGAGTGATTCTTCTGTCGATGGGAGCTATTCAATCCCTCTGCTATTTGAGAAGTTGCCAAAAATAACACTAGTGCAGAATAGCGCTTTTACGTCACCCAATTGTCGTCGCATGCATGTATATTCGACGTAAATAAAACGCGGTGGCAATTTTGTAAATATGGGACAAAAATTTTACGTCGCACATCCCAGTATGCGACGTAAAAAGCCTCTTTTACGTCGCACCTGGGAGGCGCGACGTAAAAGGCCATCTTTTACGTCGCGCCCTCCAGGTGCGACGTAAAAGATGGCTTTTTACGTCGCGTGCTGGGATGCGCGACGTAAAAAGTCTATTTTATTTCCCTCCAGACCCACTTCCTTGTCTCGCACAACTAGGGTTTTTGAGAACGACGACAACAGCTACCTCTGCGCACCATTTTCGAGCAGTTTTACAGTGAAAAGCATCTACATTATCGTGTCATTTGACGAACTTGATCTTTCTGCCCGATTGGAATCGAGTTTGAAATCAGTTTTCATCTACACTCGAGGTTAGTGTTCTATGTCCCGTGATTGTTTTTGGGGATCTCAATCACGTTATAGTATGAATGTCTCCACTGCATTGTTATTGGAATGTAATTATTTGTTTATTTGTTTGAGTGCATTCGGTTTACACACTCCATTGTTGTTGGAACGTGATTTGTTGTTTGTATATTAATTTTTTTTACATATAATTTGTAAATCTTTAGGAGTGACGAAACTTTATAACATAATATGAATCGAAGTTGGATGAATGCACGTCGTATTAGTGAAGAATACGAAAAGGGAGTTGAGGAATTTTTGAAATATGCTAGTGAGAATGGAAAAGCTATGAAAGGGACATATTATTGTCCATGTGTTCGTTGTTTGAATCAAATTCGTCATAAACTTGAGGATATACGTGATCACTTGTTTGTTTATGGTATTATTAAGAGTTATACAATATGGACATGGCATGGAGAAATATTAGACATCCCAACTGTGTCAACTACGTACAATTTTGATGAAGGGATGGATGATAATCTAGAGGATATGATACGTGATATTGGTGAAGAAAATTTTATGAAAGCACATCTATATGATTCTTTGAAATCTGATTTTGCGCAACAATTGTACATAGGATGTAGTTTTACAAGATTATCAGCAACTTTAAAATTGTTTACTTTAAAAGCAAGAAATGGATGGACTGATAAAAGTTTCACCGAATTATTGGAGTTGTTGAAGGAGATGCTTCCTGAAGATAATACATTACCT
Organism: Sphenostylis stenocarpa; assembly: GCA_963425845.1. NCBI lineage: Eukaryota > Viridiplantae > Streptophyta > Magnoliopsida > Fabales > Fabaceae > Sphenostylis > Sphenostylis stenocarpa. The sequence goes on from OY731404.1 coordinate 60,010,250, forward strand.
ATTCGTAACTATGAGGCAAAGAAGATATTATGTCCAATGGGTTTAGAGTACAAGAAAATACATGCATGTCCTAATGATTGTATATTGTACAGAAAGGATTTTGCTAAATTAAAGATGTGTCCGACATGTGGTTTGTCGAGGTTCAAAAACAAAGTTGAGGAAAGTAGTGGTGAGGAAGAAGTAGATGGTCCCCTGCTAAGGTGTTATGGTATTTGCCAATTATACCTAGGTTTAAAAGATTATTTGCCATAAAAGAAGATGCAAGAAACTTGACATGGCATGCAAATGGTAGAAAATGTGACAATCTTCTTCGACATCCAGCTGATTCTCCACAATGGAAAAGGATTGATGAAACCTTTCCAGAATTTGGTGCAGAGCCAAGAAACTTGAGAATTGGATTAGCTACAGATGGGATGAATCCTTATGGAAATTTAAGTAGTAAACATAGTTCATGGCCAGTTATGTTGATCATTTACAATTTGCCTCCTTGGTTATGCATGAAGAGAAAATATATGATGTTATCTATGATGATTTCAGGACCTCGACAACCAGGAAATGACATAGATGTATATCTTAGTCCTTTAATTGATGATTTGAAAATGTTGTGGGAAACAGGAGTGGATGTATTTGATTCATATCACGAAGTGAATTTCAGAGTTGCGTGCAATGTTATTTTGTACTATAAATGATTTTCCAAGCATATGGTAATTTGAGCGGTTATAGTGTGAAAGGTCATTTAGCGTGTCCTATATGTCAAGAAGACACAAGTTATATCCAATTGAAACATGGACAAAAAACTGCGTACAATAGGCATAGAAAGTTTCTAGTTGCTAATCATCCATATCGTAAAATGAAAAAAGCATTTAATGGATGTCAGGAGAATGCAGTTGCATCAGTACCACGCAATGGTGAACAAGTATATGAACAAGTGAAAAATATTAATATTGTGTTTGGAAAGACCCAAAAGAAATCCACTGAGAAAAACATTTGGAAGAAACAATCTATATTCTTCAATCTTCCTTATTGGTGTAAGTTGGAAGTTAGACACTGTATAGATGTGATGCATGTTGAAAAAAATGTTTGTGATAGTATAATTGGGACATTGCTTAACATAAAAGGAAAGACAAAAGATGGAATAAAAGCAAGACAAGATTTGGCAGTACATGGGTATACGTTCGAATTACATCCACAATCAGTTGGAAAACGCACTTACTTACCTCCAAGCTTGTCATACTCTATCAAAGAAAGAAAAGAGAAGCTTTTGTGAATGTTTACGTGAGGTCAAAGTGCCACAAGGATACTCCTCAAATGTTAAGAGTCTTGTGTCTATGCAAGAGTTGAAATTAGTTGGTTTAAAGTCTCATGATTGTCATGTGTTGATGCAACAACTTTTACCAAGTGGCTATTCGAAACATCTTACTAACTTCTGTTAGAATTGCTATTACTCTGTTATGTTTGTTTTTCAACGCCATTTGTAAAAAGGTAATTGATCCAAAAAAGTTAGATGAATTAGAAACTCAAGCAATTGTGATAGTGTGCCAGCTTAGAAATGTATTTTCCCTTCATTTTTTGATATCATGGTGCATTTGATAGTCCATTTGGTAAGGGAAATTCTGTTATGTGGTCCAATTTTTCTTAGATGGATGTATCCTGTTGAGAGATACATGAAGATCTTAAAAGGATATGTGAAGAATCAAGTACAGGCCGAAGCTTCTATTGTGGAAAGGTACATTGCAGAAGAAGCCATTGAGTTTTGTCAAGGATACATGTCAAAATCGAACCAATAGGTATTCCTAAGATGAGACATGATGGAAGATGTGAAGGTAAGGGTACTCTAAATTTGAAGATTAAAAATGTTAGTCTGAAAGAAGTTGACCAAGCACATTTATACATATTGAACAACACCGATGAAGTAATCCCTTACATATCACAACACATAACCGAAATAAAGGCAACACATCCACGAATGAATGAAAAATGGGTATTGAATGAACATAACAAAAGTTTCCTTTCTTGGTTTAAAAAAAGGGTATATGTTGAGATTAATGCTTCGTAAACACTTCCGAGACTTGCTCGTGGGCCTAATAGTGATGTCATTACATTTGGTGGGTATGACATTAATAACTATTGTTTCTACTCAAAAATAGAAGATGATAAAGGTAGAGTACAAAATAGTAGGTCACAATTCAAGCCGAATCTATGCATTTTTCTAGTTCTAAAGACAAAAATCTTATCACAGCTTTCTATGAGTTATTTTGGGGTCATACAAGAGATATGGGAAATTGATTATGTTACTTTTAGGGTGCTTGTCTTCAACTCGTAAATGGGTTGAAGGGAATACTGATGTGCGAACGATGACCTAGGATTTACTTTGGTTGATTTGAGTAAAGTTGGGTATAAGGATGAACCTTTTATTTTGGCATATCAAGCGAGACAAATATTTTATGTCAAGGATCCATGTAATGAGAGATGGTCAATTGTCCTAGAAGGAAGAAACATGCACGTAATTCATGAAGATGAGTCTCTAGATATACATGAAACACCTTCATTTTCAAGTAGACCATTTGATGACATAGTTGACAATGAAGTTGATGACATACATGCAATTCGAAGTGATCATGATGAAGGGATATGGGAAAACATACCAACATAATAGGTGTTTATCTTAACATTTTCTAGTTCTTTTTATTCAAACTTATAAAGTATGTTGACTTAATATTGTTTTGTTTTTCATGATATGTCTGATTCCACAACTGGTACTAGTAGTGGTAAGTGGCAAGTGGTGGAGCTGAAGTGGTGATAAAGGTAGATCTCGTCACTCTGTTAAAGGGGTTGACAGCGAAGGAGGGTAGCTAGAGAGAAAACTCAAGTTGAAGTTGATCCACGTTCTGGTAAGGCATCCGGCCCAAATGCCGCTAAGTTTAAGAGCTATTTGGGACTACTAGCTCGACACCATGTTCCGATTACTACTCCATCTTGGGATGATGTTGAGGAAACCGAGAAGAACCTCATGTGGCAGGATGTTCAGGTATTTCTATATTTGTTGAATACTTTATATATCATTATTAATTGAATTTAACATTTATTGGTCATTTCACAAGCAAAATTTTGATGTTCCTAACACCGAGGTGATGAGGAAGAAGATTTTATCCTCCATTGCCATTAGATGGAGGGACTTTAAGACTTTCTTGACACCGGAGTATGTATTTGGAAAGTTTCGAGATGAATCTCCCCGTGTAAAGTATCAAATTAGTGAGGAGGATTGGTTACAGCTTTGTGCCAGCCGAATGGACCCTCTTGGCAGTGATAAAAGACAAGCCGCCCAACAACGTCGAGGTTGAATGATGCACCCCATGTATTGTCACGAGGAGGGTATGCATTATTGGAGCAACGTCTCATGAAATCCAGAGAAGAGTCGCAGGAGTTGATTCTACCGACCTTGCATCTCCACCCCTCGCTATCGATGTGGAAGGCAGCTCGGACAAAATCTGATGGACAAATGACTTCGAGTCTCGCACGAATCATTGCTCGTAAAATCGTAAGTTATAATGTCAATTTGAATTGATTCTAATTTGAAAGTTAGTGTATGACTTAATTATTGTTAATGTGTTGTAGGATGATTTAGTTGAGCAGGCATCACCCAAGGATCATTTATTCCTCATGGTCGACAAGATATATTGGCGACAGCCATAGGAAAACCAGATTACTCAGGACGTGTGCGTGGTGCTGGTGGAACCTGGGGCCTTCGTGATTACTTTGGTCCAACATCACGAAGGACCACTCGCTGACTCTTGCAGCCAGGAGGCCTTGCATAAAATGGAGATGCAGTTTGAAGAAAAGTTAAATCAAATAAGGAAGTCCTTGCAGAGAAGAGTTTGATGAGAAAATTGAATCTCTCGCCCGCTCTCAAGAATAGCACTTCAAGGAACACCTCAAACAATTGAACATGATATTGTTTGAGTCAAGCACTAAAGGGAGTTGTGCCGCTACTACCGTTGATCCTTCAGAGAATATACTGAGATCGATGCATCACACCAGAGGTGAGTTATATGTTGAAGATGACCCCCGCGTCTAGTGGCCGTTGGTCGAGTTTTTGTGGGTGGCTTAACCATCCATGGTGTCCCTCTACAGCCAGACTCGGACACGAGTAGTAGTTGATGAAGTTCATGATGCTAATGCTCCAAGTGCCTTTTCCTAATGAAGAGATTCAATTAGTGGGGCAGGCAAGCGGACATTCTTGGCTTGGCCAAGACGTTTGGTTATGCCACTATCAAGACAAACCAAGGTAATATATATATATATATATATATATATATATATATACATATTGTCTATTTACTCTTTTCTAGTATTATAATTATATAAATGTTTAATTAATTGTTATCATTTGTTTAGGAGGACTTGCGTCGTGCAAAGCATAAAAAACAACCTATTATTGATGAGGATCTCGATGAATGTGATGATGATCCCATCTCTATGTTGTTAGCCGTATTACCACTGCTGAGGAAGAGACCGTGTCGATACAATGGGATGTTAGAGTGTTTGGAATTGACAATTCCAAGTGTTCCATTGTACATTTCCTTGCCCGATGCTTTAGAAATTGTCAGGGAAATTGCATGTTAAACATTTCCATCATACAATTGTGGGCAATGTAAGTCATTTTCATTTATGTTTCTAAGATTATAATAATTATATTCAACTTATAATTAATTGTTTTAGGTACCTTGACAATTTGAGTGTGGAACAAGAAAAATCCGAAGTGTACGGATTTATTGAGCCTCAATCCATCCAAAAATCTGGAAATACAAAGGTTGGAATCCAACAATATATGCAAACATGGATGAGTGACTCAAGAAGACATATATATTTGGCTCCATACATTGAAGGGTTAGTATTTTAATTTGTATTTTAATTTATATTTTTGTAACTAATTTTTATGTCATACAATGTAGGTCCCATTGGCAGTTAATTGTAATCATGCCCTGGATTACACCGTGGTGTGGTTTTGTTCATTACATCGGAAACCGAGTCAAGAAATGAAAAGCTTATTACAAGGGTAAGTTTATCTTTTATTCATTAATTATGTTTTTAAATTGTGAATACATATTGAATAATATATGACTTTTTTTCACTTAGAATCGTGTCTGGAACTAATGTTCTAAGTGGAAAACCTAGAACAAAGACTTTGCAGCTCATTTATCCTAAGGTTAGAAACTTATTTATATAAGTGAATACCATAATTATTGTTTGTATTTCAATTTTGAAAATAATATTATGTTTTTTTCATCATTTCAAGTGTAATAAGCAAACTGACTCGCTTGAATGTGGTTATTATGTAATGTATTGGATGAGAGCCATAGTTTGTGCGGGTTTAATTGATTCTTGGACTGGAGGTAATTACTTTTAACATTAGTTAAGTTTATTTAACTTTATTCATGTTGCATGCTTACAAGAGTCAAATTCATGTTTCAGGTATTTCAAGATCCATCTCCATTATGAGAATCTGAGATTACGTAAATTAGAGAACAATGGGCAAAATTTTTTGTTCAACAATTCTAGTACATTATTTTTTAAGTTCTTGTTCATATTATATTGTGTGTATTATGTAGTTTAGTTTAGTTTGTATAGGTAGCTTAGTTTGTATAGGTAACTTAGTTTGTAATAGATTTTTTAGTTTGTATGTTTGTATTATATTGTTTTATTATGTAGTTTGAATTATATAATATTATATTTTTAATTTACTAGCTAAAGAAAACTGAACCTCTGGACTCGTCTGGATTACTATTTGCAGGTTTTAGTTGTAAAACAGAATAAATAAATCGAATTTAAAAAACAAGTAAATTTACGTCGCATATTGGTATATGCGACGTAAATTTTCTATTTTTTTTTAAATTGAAAAGGTTTTTACGTCTGTTTATTGTAAATCTACGTCGGATCTTGATAACTGACGTAAATCTACGTCGGGCAAAAGGGTCCGACGTAAATTTACGTCTCCCGCTTTAACGTCGGACTTAAATACGACGTAAAAAGCCCTAAATACCTGACGTAAAAGCCCCTTTTTGCACTAGTGTAAATCAGGAGGGATCTCCATGGACAGATTGTGAAATAACAGATGCTATCAATCTAGTTTATCAAAATTTAGACAAGTTGGACGCATACATATCATTTCTTGTCATCAAACATAGAAAGCCAAGGAAAATGACTCAATATTGGATCCGTTATACATGTGGTGCAGTTGGGCTGTCAGTATGCTCCATTTGGCTCTTGTGGCATAGTAGATTGGTGGGAAGTTCTGACCTTGATAATTGGGTTCAGGAAGCTAGGAGCTCAACAATTAGTTTCTTAAGAACCACGTAGAGCAACCGATTTTGTCTATTAGGGATGAACTTTTGGAGACATTCAGGAAGAGACATCAAGGTATTATGGACCTTGAAGAGGTGCAGTTAACTTCCAACTCATTACACATAATTGCAATACTCGGAATGCGAGCTATGTGCGAAATGCGCACTATGGTCGAAATGCGACCAATGCTCGGAATGCGAGCTACGAAATACGCACTATGGTCGAAATGCGACCTATGCTCGGAATCTGAGCTATGTGTGAAACGCTCAATATGGTCGAAATACGAGTTATGTGTGAAATGCGCACTATGGTCGAAATGTGACCTATACTCGAAATGCAAGCTATGTGCGAAATGCGCACTATAGTCGGAATGCGACCTATACTCGGAATGTGACCTATGTTCGGAATGCGAACTAAGATCGAAACGCGATCTAAATTGGAGTACGAGTAAAAGCAGGTTAATCTTCATCTAAATTCAAGTACTCACGAATCAATTTTCATACTCTACGTCAAGACGACGGTCACTGTAAGTCTGATTTTTAATGGTTGTTTATTCCTTTTAAGTGGTTGAAATTTGCAATTATATCATGAAATATTAAGGGATGAAGTGTATTCGACGTTTATTTCAGTTTTTAGTCTTCGCATTAGAAATATTTTTCTAATTTAAGACTTAGGGGTTGTGGTATGTTCATAGAGATTGGGTCCGGTGGAGCCCAAATCTAGGTATTAGTAAAGTGGGCCAAAAGAGTTCATTGGAGGAAGATGGAGTTAACTATTATCTAATGGGCCCGAGGTATAGAAGTAGTTGGGAATAAGGTATTTTCGGGGCCGAGAAAGACGAAAACAATAAAAAACAAAATAAGAGAAAATTGAGATTTGAAGATAAAAGGGGGACGGGGAAAACCTAAAAGAATAGATTCCTTACTCGAGAACACTTTCCGACAAAAAGTTGGAGGACAATTTTCATGATAACAAAAATAAATAATATAGTACGGATAAATGAGAACAAATACGGCTTTAACAGAAGAGGGTTAAAAAAGTTTGATTGTACGTAATTGAGGATCATCCTTGGTCAACGCGAAAATTATACTATATACCACAATTCTTTTTTATTATTCAACCTTGTAATTTTTTTTTTGAAAAATAAGATTATTTTATTTTTTAAAATAAGAATATTTTATTTTTTTTAAAATATATTATTTATAAAATTATGAATTTTGATTTAATTATTAATTTAATATAAAATAAAAATATTCAAAAAAATATGGATAAATAAATTTAATTGAGTATATTTATATTAATATTAAATCAATATATACATTGGTACAAAAATCAAAGTAGATAAAATTGACAATGAAACCTTGTTTCACATTATGGTTTTCTCGATTTGTTGTAATTGGTCCTAAATAGGTCTTTGTTAAGCATGTCTACGTTCATGTGATGGTTGAGGTTGAATATTTGTTTGTTTATCATTATCTCTATTTGCATATTGTATATGCCGACAATGGTGTCATGTAAGAGGTAAAAAACATATTTGTTTCATATGAAAACGAAATAAATATATGAAGAATTTGTCCTCCAAATTGAGATTGAGCAGGTAAATTTTAAAGTTGACCAACATATCCAAAAAATGTACAAGGTATATATAAATCCATCGATAATATTTTTATTATTTATTGCATTTTTTACTTAGTTAGAGATTGATACTCCAACCACTAAGCTCCTAGAACTTTTTGATAATAATTTACAAATAAATTATATTTATATATTTATTTTTTAAAATTATTTAATTTAATAATTATTATAAATTAATCTAATTATGATTAAATTAAATTATTAAATAAAAAAATATTTAATTTTTTAATTAGGTGAATAATTGATTTATTAGAATATATTAAGTAATTATTATATAATTTTACCGACCGGATATATCCGTCAATAATTAATTGTTAATTTACCGATGGATTTACCTATGAAAATATCTATCAGTAAATAATTATTAATTTATCGACGAATTTATCGATGGATATATTTGTCGATAATTAATTGTTAATTTACCGACGGATTTACCGATAGATATATTCGTCGATATTTTATTATTAATTTACCGATGGATTTACCGACATATCCGTCGGTAACTAATTATTATTTTACCGATGGATATATCCGTCAGGTAAGACCATATTCTATATTCATCGGTAATTTTCGTCGGTAATGACTTATTTTTCGACACTACAAATCCGTCGGTAAAAATCCGTCGGAAATATGCGATTTTCTTGTAGTAAATTAATCAATTGTAATGGTCATTCCACATAGTATTTCAAGTTTCATGATATTGAGGCCAAAATCTATCAGTTTTATCTCTCATGTCTTCCCTGTGGAGCTTGTCAAGAATGATCAAGTCGTCTAGAATTAGTTGGCGAAGACCAAATTGTCTCATAACTAACTTACTAAATGAGACTCAATAGTAACAAAACATATCATTAGAACTATAGCATGACTCATAGGAAAAATCTCAACATTTATTAGTTGTCATAACTGAGATTGATGATAAGGAGTTCACAAAAACTGTATTATTTTATAGAACTTGTGAAATTAGAATTATTATGATTTAAGAAAAAACATTGAAAGTTGTAATAAATGAAATACTTCCTTTGATTTTAATTGATCAAATGTTAAATGTAATGCATATACAACATATGTGATTGCATTGGACCTTTGACCTAGTTGTGTCCACCTATCACTAGTACAAAAAGGGCCTTTTACGTCACCCAATTCTCGTCGCATCCAAAAATATCCGACTTAAAAAAAATGCGGTGTCAATTTTGTAAATATGAGGTGGGACTTTTATGTCGCACCTAAAAGGATGTGACGTAAAAGGCCTCTTTTACGTCGCACCAATAGTGGTGCGACGTAAAAAGGGTCTTTTACGTTGCACCCCTGTTGGTGAAATGTAAAAGAGCCCTTTTACGTCATCTCCTTTCAGGTGCGACTTAAAAGTTGGGTTTTATTTTGTTCCAACGCCACTCCCTCGTCTCATGCAGCAAGGGTTTTTGAGAACGACAACGAGAACAACGACGACAACCACCCTTTCTACACCATTTTTGACCATTTTGACTGTGAAAAATGTCAACATTATGTCTCATTTTTCGAATTTGACGTTTCTCCCCAATTGGATTCGAGTTTTAAATCGTTTTCATGTATATTTGAGGTTAGTGTTCTATGTCTCCTATTATATGTTCAAATTGAATCTGTGATTGTTTTTGGGGATCTCAATCACGTTTTTACATGAATGTATCCACTGGATTGTGATTATCTGTTTAAATCCTGTTGGTATCGCATAGTAGAATGTTTGCGTGTAGGATAAAATCCAAGAGGGGGGTGAATTGGTTTCTTATAAAAATTTTCCCTTCTTAAAATTTTCGCAAGATTTTACCGATTAAACAACAACTATAAAGTAAAGATACAAGGGAAAGAAGATTACACAATTGATTTATATTGGTTCGGATCAAAAGACCTTGCGTCTAGTTGTTAATCACTGTAAAAGAGGATTAACGCAGTCACTTGTTAAGTGGTAAAAAGTTGATATAATTATTATTTTAATTGTATGAAATCACTTAACTTATGTCAATTATAATCTATTTTTCTCCCAATGTAGGATGAATTCGAGAATACCTTGATACAAGAGTAAGGAGCATAATTGTCAACAGAATTGGAGCAAAACTAAAAGGAGGAAGAATTAGTTAAAACTCTCTAGAAGTCAGTCGCTCAAGTGTCATTATATTCGCTTGAGCAAAAATTAGTTATTCTTCTCTGGAACTCACTCGCTCAAGCGAGCATTTTGTCGCTTGAGCGAAAATAGGGAACTTTCGCTTGAGCGAGCGCTGTCGCTTGAGCGAAAGACGCGAGGCCCAATTTTTCCTCTAAAAAGATAAGATGATTTTCGAGAAAAGTATGTGGTTTTGGGGAGAAGAGACGCGACTACTGCTAGGATTTCGTCCAATCTTCATCAATTCTTCACTTCTTCCACATTTGGAGTATTGTAATGACCACCATGAGTGACTAACTTCATTCTCTTAGGATTTGGTGCACTTCCTTTGAGCTCTTTTGTATCATAGTGATATTTTGAGATATTAATCTATGTTTTGATATTGTTATTCTTATCTTTTGTGCTTTGGAATGATTTATTCTTGATGTTTGGGGTATGATTGAAAAATATATCTTGAACCCTAGATCATGGTAAGAATATTTGTTATATTAATTGCCAAGAATGGAATGAATGTATCAATTGCTTAACACCCTAAACCTAATGCTAGAAAATCTTTTAATTGTGTGCAAAATCAACATTTACTAGGTTTTCTTATGAATTTCATGTGTGAGAAATCAACATGGATGATTTGAGTAGGTGGCATCAACATTGTTAGGTTAATTGATGTTCTTAATTGACATAGTCATTGCAAAAGAGGGATAAGGAAGGAAGTCAATCCTAAGCGTCTTTAATTGATCTTTTCTAAACAATTTACAGTTCTTTGTCATTTAATTTTAATTCAACTCTTTATGCAAAACCCACTTTGTTTTAATCCACTTAGTAAGCATATAATTGGGAATTTCCATTGAAACTATTCCTCGTAGGATCGACTTTTATTTAATCGAAATACTATACTATGATTGATAATTTTGGTACGCTTGCCAATAATTCAACAAGTATTTCTGGTGCCGTTGTCGGGGAGCAGCGTTCCTTGGGAATTCTTTGTTTAGCTTATTAAGTATTTTTTATTTTTGTTCTGTTTTGTTTTATTTTGCTTAATTGTTGTCTTGTGCTAAGCTTTACTTGAGTTACTCCTTGATTTATGTGTTTAAGAGGACAGGTATCTTCAGAGCAGTTAGAATTTAATCTAGAAGTTGAAAAGACAACTCGGAGGAACCGTGGTAGATGAAGAAGGGAAACTCAAGAACAAGCCACAGGAGAGTCAGTTAACTCTTCTTCCACACTCAATTTACCAAATATAATCATAGAAGACATGGTAGAGGAAGGATCAAATCTAAATCCAACTCTAAATCCACCTAGAAGAACACTTGGAGACTATGTTATGCAACAAGGTCCGAGACACGTCTCTAGCATTGCAATACCAGCCAACCAAGCATTGGAGATGAAGCCAGCTTTCTTAAGTTTGATCAGTGCTCATCAATTCACTGGAATGGATCATGAAGACCCCTATATTCACTTGTCTACTTTTTATAAGTTGATTGGTACCATGGGATTTAGAGCAGCAGATATTGAATCTGCATACTTGAGATTATTTCCTTTTTCTTTGGAAGGTAAGGAAAAGGAGTGGTTAAAAACACATCCTAATCAAAGTTTAACCAACTAGGGTACTGTAGAAGATAAGTTCCTGAATAGATTTTTTTCATCATCCCGCTATATCAAGGCAATATTCGACATCTCTACTTTTAGACAATGAGCAGATGAACCCTTTTGTGAAGCGTGGGAGAGATTCAAATCACTGTTAAGGAGATGCCCAAACCATGGATTTGAAGACATTGCCCAGTTAAACATCTTTTATACTGGCCTGAGACCTGATACAAAGATGCTCTTAGATGTTGTAGTAGGAGGAACTATGATGATTGTGGATGCTGATCATGCCACAAGAATTATTGATGCATTGACATCTACAGACCAATAAGCCCAACACGATAAACATTCAGTTCAAAAGAAAGGAATGCTTGAGCTTAGCACTTCAGATGCTATGTTAGCTCAAAATAAAATTTTGACTAAACAGATGGAAGCATTGACTCAACAAATAGCGAAACTACCTCAACAAATACATGCTATCGAAGCTTCTCCTGGTCAACAATTCATGAAATGTGACTTGTGTGGAGGCGATCATCCAAATGAACACTGCTCTTACCAAGGCAACCTACAACAAGAAGAAGCTAATTATATGGGTGCTCAAGGTAGTAGTCAAGACAGACAAGGCAATTTCCCTAGTTCCAACAACTATCAGAATAATTTTTCACAAGGATGGAAACACTACAAGAAATCGCGTATTACCGACGGATATTTACCGACGGATTTAAATCCGTCGGAAAATAATTATTACCGATGGAAATTACTGACGAATATAAAATATTTGTGGAATTTGATTTTACCGACGGATATATCCGTCGGTAAAATAATAATTAGTTACCGACGGATATATCCATCGATAAATCCGTCGATAATTTACAGATGAATTTACCGACGGATATATCCGTCAATAAATCTCTCGATAATTTACAGATGAATTTACCGACGGATATATCCGTCGGTAAATTCATCTGTAAATTACCGACGGATATTTCCAACAAGTAAATTAACAATTAATAAATATTCACCTAATTAAAAAATTAAATATTTTTTATTTAATAATTTAATTTAATCATAATTAGATTAATTTATAATAATTTCTTAAATTAAATAATTTTAAAAAAAATATTTAATTATATATAAATATATAAAAATATATAAAAATATATAAAAATATTTAATTATATATAAATATATAAATATATAAATATACAAATATACAAATATATAAATATACAAATATACAAATATATAAATATACAAATATACAAATATACAAATATATAAATATATAAATATAATTTATTTGTAAATTATTATCAAAAAATTCCTGGTAGCTTAGTGGTTGGAGTATCGACCTCTAACTCTAAGGTACTGGGTTCGAATCTCGCCAATAACAATTCTCTTAATCTAATAATAATTAAAGGCTTTAAAAATGTAATAGGGGAAAATAATTAAAAATAAATAATAGAAATATAAAGGGAAGGGTATTTCTATAAAATAAATAAGTCTGTATAAGTTAAATATTTAATGAATAATAAATATATCTAAGCAGCAAAGAGGACAGTTTTCAGGTAACACACAAACCAATCCATAAGAGCATTGTAAGTCAATAACTACAAGGAGTGGTAAGGTTATAGGAAAAGAGATTGGTGACAATCTAGCTGCAGAGAAGGAAGTCTTACAAGAAAAAGAGGGTGGTAAGGTTATAGGAAAAGGTGTCACCAAAGAGGATAAAGAGAAAAAAAAAATGGGATTGGTGACAATCTAGCTGCAGAGAAGGAAGTCTTACAAGAAAAAGAGGGTGGTAAGGTTATAGGAAAATGGTTTGGTGACACAGAGAAGGAAGTCTTACAAGAAAAAGAGGATAAAGAGAAAAAAAAAATGGGATTGGTGACAATCTAGCTGCAGAGAAGGAAGTCTTACAAGAAAAAGAGGGTGGTAAGGTTATAGGAAAAGGGTTTGGTGACACAGAGAAGGAAGTCTTACAAGAAAAAGAGGATAAAGAGAAAAAAAAAATGAGTGTGAAGGAGAAAAAGATAAAAAAAAAATACTGAAAAAGAAGAAGAAAAAAATAAAAATAGTGAGAAAAAGAGGGAGAAAGTTAAGAATCAAATACCTCAATTAAAAGATTTATCATATCCTCGTCATCCTTCCAATAAAGATAAAGAAAGACAGTCTGCAAGATTCATGGATATTTTCAAGCAATTACAAATTAATATTCCATTTGTGGAAGCTATGGAGCAGATGCCCACTTATGCAAAATTCATGAAAGAGCTCTTAACTAAGAAAAGGATATTTACTGCAGAAACAGTGAAGTTAGAGGCAGGATGCAGTGCTATATTTCAAAAATCATTACCTCAAAAGTCCAAGGATCCTGACAGTTTCACTATACCAGTCACAATTGGGACAGTGCAAGTAGGTAAGACATTACTTGATTTGGGTGCCAGCATAAATCTAATGTCTTTGTCTATGCTTAAAAGATAGGAGACTTGAAAGTAAAACCTACAAGAATAACACTTCAGCTAGCTGACAGGTCCCTGAAATTCCCTTATGGTGCAGCAGAGGATGTTTTGGTCAGAGTTGATAAATTTATGTTCCCAGTTGATTTTGTTGTGATGGATATGGAGGAAGATACTGAAGTTCCTCTTATACTGGGAAGACCTTTCATGAAGACGACTAAAGTCATTATTGATGTAGATGATGGCAAATTAAAGGTCATAGTTGAAGATGAGGAAGTTAATTTTAATGTATTTGAAGCATTGCGGCATCCCACAGATAAACAACACTGTCTTAGGATGGATATGGTAGATGATATCGTTCAAGCAACTAACGAAAGCAAGCCCGTTAGAAAAAGCCTTGATAGGTATTAATGATAAATTTGATGAAAAAGATGAGGAAGAGATTGAGAAATATCTGAAACATCTTGATTCAACATAAGAGGTTACTTCAAAAGAAATACAATATGAGAAATTGCAGCAAGAACATGAAACTGAGAGTTAGAAGCTGGAGTTAAAGGTATTACCTCCTCACTTAAAATATGTTTTTCTTGCAAATGGAGGTAACAAACCAGTGGTGATTAACAATACCTTAACAAATTCTGAAGAAGAAAAGTTTATCTCAGTTCTTAAAGATAATGAGGAGGCCATAGGGTGGACATTATCTGATCTCAAAGGAATCAATCCATCTTATTGCATGCACAAAATTCACATGGAGAATGATTTCAAGCCTGTTGCACAACCTCAAAGACGTCTTAATCCAACCATGAAAGAGGTGGTAAAGAAAGAAGTACTGAAATTGTTAGATGCTGGTAATGATCTATCCTATATCTGATAGTGCTTGGGTTAACCCAGTTCTAGTAGTTCCAAAAAAAGGAGGTATGATTGTAATTTATAATGATAAAATTGAATTAATACTTACTAGGACTGTCACAGGTTGGAGAATGTGTATAGATTATAGGAAATTGAATCAAACAACTAGAAAATATCATTTTCCTTGACCTTTCATGGATCAAATGTTAGAAAGGTTAGCAAGACAAGCTTTTTATTGTTTTTAGATGGTTATTCAGGGTATAATCAAATAGCAGTAGATCCAGAGGATCAAGAAAAAACTGCTTTTACTTGTCCTTTTTGTGTGTTTGATTACAGGAAAATGCCATTCGGATTGTGCAATGCCCCAACAACCTTTCAAAGATGCATGCTAGAAATCTTCTCAGATCTGGTGGAACAATGCATAAATGTTTTCATGGATGATTTCTCAGTATTTGGTGCATCATTTGACCAATGCTTGAGGAACTTGAATACTGTACTAAAGTGGTGTGTTAATACCAATTTGGTTTTAAATTGGGAGAAATGTCATTTTATTGTAATTGAAGGCGTGGTGTTAGGCCATAAGATTTTTGCAAGAGGTATTGAAGTTGATAAAGCAAAAGTAGAGATCATTGAAAAACTGTCACCACCAACAAATGTGAAGGGCATCAAAAGTTTTCTAGGACATGTTGGATTCTATAGAAGATTTATAAAAGACTTCTCAAAGATTGTCAAGCCACTTAACAACTTGCTCAATAAAGATATTTCTTTTAATTTTAATGCTGAATGTTTGCACGCTTTTGCACTGTTAAAACAAAAATTAATTTCAGCCCCTGTGATAATTGCACCCGATTGGAATTTAGATTTTGAATTAATGTGTGATGCAAGTGATTATGCTATAGGAGTAGTATTAGGCCAAAGAAAATCTAAGATCTTTCATGTTATACATTATGCTAGTAAAGTTCTTAATGCAACCCAAATTAATTATGCAACTACTGAAAAGGAATTGTTAGCTATAGTATATGCATTGGAAAATTTAGAGCATATTTGATTGGTTCATCTATTACTATATATACTGATCATGCAACAATCAAATATTTGTTAACCAAATTAGATTCTAAACCCAGACTAATTAGATGGATTTTATTGTTGCAGGAATTTAATTTGGTGATCAAGGACAAAAAGGGTTGTGAAATTTGGTAGTTGATCCTTTGTCCAGATTAGTCAATACTGAAGTGACTAATAACCAATTAGAAGTACAGGAGGAATTTCCAGATGAAAAAATGATGATGGTATAAGAAAGACCATGGTTTGCTGACATGGCAAATTTCAAAGCTGCAAAAGTTGTCCCAGAAGATTATACTTGGAACCAAAGGAAGAAATTCTTTAAACATGCACATTATTTTGTATGGTATGATCCTTATCTTTTCAAAATAGGAAGAGATAACTTGTTGAGAAGATGTGTGACAAGCAAAGAAGCCAAAAGTATGCTCTAGCATTGTCATAGTTCTCCTTATGGTGGACATTTTAATGGAGTGAGAACTGCTGCAAAAGTGCTCCAATCTAGTTTTTTCTGGCCTACTTTGTTTAAAGATGCGCACAAATTTGCACAACAATATAATAATTGTCAGAGAATAAGGGGAATATCAATAAGACAGGAAATGCCCCTGAATATCATGTTGGAAGTAGAAATATTTGAATGCTGGGGAATTGATTTTGCAGGACCTTTCCATTCCTCATTCTCTAAAGAATACATCTTGGTAGTAGTTGATTATGTGTCAAAGTGGGTGGAAGCATTGGCTACTGTAAAAGCTGATGCCAAAACAGTAATAAAGTTTTTAAAGAAGAATATATTCTGTAGATTTGGCAATCCCAGAGTTTTAATCAGTGATGGAGGTTCATATTTTTGTAATATTCAACTTCAAAAATGTCTGGAGCATTATGGAGTCAGACATAAAGTCGCATCACCTTATCATCCACAAACTAATGAGCAAGCAGAAGTTTCAAATAGGGAAATCAAAAGAATATTAGAAAAGACTGTTTCATCTTCAAGAAAAGATTGGTCAATGAAGCTAGATGATGTGCTTTGGGCTTATAGGACTGCATATAAATCTCCCACTGGGTTATCTCCCTTTCAACTTGTCTATGGTAAGTAATGTCATCTCTCAGTGGAAATGGAGCATAAAGCGTATTGGGCTTTAAAATTTCTAAATTTAATCCAAAAGCTTCAGCAGAGAAAAGAAAAATTCAAATGCTTGAATTAGAAGAAATGAGACTTAATGCATATGAATCTTCTGAGTTATACAAGGAGAAAGTTAAGGCATATCATGATAAGAAAAATTTTGAAAAGAGAATTTCATCCAGGCTAGTCTGTATTGCTGTTTAATTCAAGGTTAAGGCTTTTCCCTGGGAAATTAAAATCCAAATGGTCAGGGTCATTCGTGATAAGAGTTGTTAAACCTCATGGTGCTGTGGAATTGGAAGATCCAACAATAGGAAGCACATGGACAATTAATGGGCAAAGAATTAAAGCATATTTAGGAGATGCAGTGGACCAACTTCACTTCATCACGTACTTGGATGAACCATAAAGCAAACATGCATCGAGCTGAAGACGTTAAATAAGCGCTCTTGGGAGGCAACCCAGTGTTTTACCTTTCTTTTCTTTTCTTTTTGCAATTTAAATTTTTTATTATTATTGCATTATAATTTGAGTAAGAACAAATTTGAACAATGTTGAACTAGATATATGTGAAAAGTTTTTGGGTTGTTAATTTATCATTGAATTGCATTTGAGTATCATGTTAACAACCAAAATTCACTGAAATTCGCTCAAGCATGAAATGTCCAAGTATGAATCATAGTTATGTTATTGCAATTGAACATCTGAAATAAACTATAATGCAGTATTAAGACCTAAAGTAACATTGTATTCATGATGGGATCAATATATTTGACTAACCGTTAATTATGTTTGATTATCATGATGTTTTCAGATGGGTCAAGAAGAGAATCGCATGGTGCTTCATCATCCAGAACTACTGGGAAGAGACCCAGAAATGAGCCTGAAGGCATTCAGGTAGATATAAGCAGATTTAGGGATGCTGAGAGGCAGGCAAGATTTGAAAGAATTAGAAACTGGACCTTCATTCTGGAAAGGAGAGTGGAGCTGAATGAAGGAGAATTTCTAGAGTTTAACAATGAGATAACACGCAGGAATTGGAGGTAATTAGCGCTCCCAATGCCAAAGTACGATCCTGAAATAGTCAAGGAGTTCTACGTCAATGCTTGTGTGGTAGAAGGATAGTCATTCCAGTCTCGCTCAAAAGTGAGGGGTCGTTGGGTTCCTTATGATCGAGATATGATCAACAATCTACTGGGCAATCCTCTCTTTCTGGATGAAGGTCACATTTGCGATTACCAAACCATTCGAAACAGCAGGCGGTTAAGTGCAATGCATTTTAGAGATGTTGACATAGCCAGGACCCTATGCTTACCTGAGAGAACCTTTAAAGCAAATCATGCTGGCAAAGCATTAAGAATATTGAGGGCCAACATGACTACCCTGACTCAAATCTGGACTTCATTCCTGCTGGCTAACATAGTCCTCATCAAGCACAGTTCAGATCTAAACATGCCAAGGTGCCACATTATCAAGTGCATTCTTGATGAGACAATGATAGATGTCGCCGCAATTATCTTCGAGGAGATTTATCAGTTTCTAGTGCTAGAAAGCGGGCGACGAGCAGAGTAAGCCAAGACTCTTGGATTTTTGGCCCTCATCACAGCTTTATGTGCAGCTCACGGTGTGGATGTAAATCCGTCAGTGAACATCCGGTCGCCCATCAACAGAGGATTCATATAGCGGAATTGTGTAAATCCTGCAAATGGGGCACCACCACCACTGACACAAGAACCACACCAACCACGATAAGTCTGACAACCACCTCCACCACCTCAACAATCAGATTTTCAAAGAATGATGCAGTATGTGGAACATTTATCATTGCAACAGTTAGTAACCCATAGGGGTCAATGCAGTATTAACATAAATTTTTATAATCTGTCTTTGCAAATTGCTCCAGGTATGCAGTGGACGTCTCCACAGGAATTTGATGCTTTACTTCAATGGCCTGGGGACAGTCCAAATTTTCAGGGAGGGGGTGAAGGCGCAGCTGAAGCACAACAAGAGGAGGAGGAAACTTTAGAAGAAGAAGAAGAAGCAAAAAGTGAAGAAGAATAAGAGGGAGGAAAAATTTAATATAAGTTAAAAAAAGTTTATTTTGATGTGTTTAAGTTAGTCTTGTTAATTTGATGTTTTGAAGTTTTTTGTTTTTAATTTGTTTGGTTTTAATGTTTGGAATTGACATTTGAAACTTAATGTGGTTAATGTTTTAAATTGATGTGATTAAATTTAATTGTTGTCCCATACAATTTGGATTAGGGTCATTTATGAAATTATTGCTTATTATCTAATTTAAATCTAGAACTTGAAGAAATACCCAAGCGAGGAGTGAACCAAAAACAGATAAAATGAGTGTCAACACTTTATGATGATAACTGGTATTGATTGATTCTTTGATGTGATTGCATGTTAGTGAGACTTGAAAATGATAAATGCATTTTTTTTCTTATGTAGTAGATATAACCCAGAGCCAAATAGTCAACCCTGCATTAATTATAGGACATCCATTTGAACCCCATTTGAGCCAAAAACAAGATTGTTTAATAAACAGAACCCCTGAGCCTAAACAATATTTATCCACCTTCCTATATTTGAGAAATGAAATGATTATGAATGTTATCATTTTTTCTACGGGTATTATTGGGTATTTCTATAGTCTTCCTAAGGGTATTGTTATTCTTAAAAAAAAAAGGTGTTAAGAAAAAGGAAAAGAAAAGCATAAATATTGTGGCTAAGCCGAAATGATAAATGCAAAGCATGAGAAAAGGAAAAAGAAATTCAACGGGGGGGGGGGGGGTGAATGATAACTTGTGAGATTGTTAACTCACTATCATTGTTGGAGAAAAAGCATAAAATGGAGACCCGACTTGAGGAAATGTTAAACAAGAATCATTCATATGAATTGAATTTCTCAAATACTTTTGAATATCCCAGAAAAACCAATGATTTTTTCTTAGACCAGCACCATTACAAGCCTCAAAAGACCTTTTGATTTAAGTCTTGCTTAACAGATGTTGATTGCTTGAAGATGATTATCAATATTGGATTGTCTTGAAAGAATTAATGGTTGAGTTCAAGAGGGGGGGTGAATTGAACTTTAAAACTTTTTCGCAAAACTTACTTTCTTTTGGAAGAATGAGTTATCTTTATTCAATTTTTGCAAAGGTAATTTGGTTTAAACACAGCAAGTTTATAGACAGAAAATAAAAGAGATGAAAGAAGAAATTTAACACACAAATTTATACTGGTTCACTCTAATCTAGAGCTACATCCAGTTCTTGACAAACCTGTCAAGTTACACTAATTCCAAGTGAAAATTACAACCAGTAGATACTCACCAATCTACCCCAAGAACTATCTTGCAAACCCACAAGATAGAATCTTGAAAACCACCCAGTAACCAAATCCAGTTACTGTACCAAGTGCAGATCAATATCCAACCTGCACAATCACACTTTTACAAAAGAGTATGGAAAGAAAAAACCTGGACTTGAAGTTCTAATTGTCCGAACAAATTCTAACGAGCACTTTCTCTCTTTGATTGACCACAATTCGATCACAAGCACCTTATGATATGAAAAGATTCTTGAATACGAGAGAAAGTCACGTATATGAAAGTTTCACGGATTGATTTCACAAGTTTTCTCAAGTAGTGTGTTGTATATTTCAAAAGATAGATCAATTCCGTATATATAGAGTAAAACAAAGAATCGAATGTTTCATCTGTCAAAAACTGTTCAGAGAGTCACAAGATCAATTAGATTGAAGTATAACAAGGTTAGAAGAGACTCGATCGATTAGAACCGAAGTATGATCGATCAGATCGAGTTATGATCGATCAGAATGAAACTATGATCGATCAGATTACATTTCAATCGATTGAAACCACGATTCAATCGATTGATTTCATTTAAAAGTTCATTCAATCGATTGTTTCGAGTTTTCAATGGATTGAAACAGCTTAAGAAAAAATGATAGCTCTCTGTTTTAATCGATTGAAAATCATTTCAACAGATTGAAATCCTGCAGTCTTTTAAACGGAAAAATAACCTCTCTGTTTCAACAGATTGAAAAGTATTTCAACAGATTGAAAATGCGAAACCATGATATTTGAAAATATTCACTAAGTTATTTTAACTTGTTGATCTCGCGAATCAATCAATTGAAAATACGATTATGTATGACCACTTATTCTGTTAAGTGATTTTAACAGATTGAAAATCTTTTTCAACAGATTAAAAAAACTTAGTTTGTTCTTTTAATACTTGAATGTGAGTTTTTCATGCAGAAAATGATTTTCAATGAGATGCAATGTTTTAAGGTGCTTATCAAAAAATATAATGGACTATCAAGAGATTAAGTATTAAACTAAAAACCTAATCATCTACACACCCACAACCTAAGCTATATCTATGTCTTCATCAAATCCACCAAGTGCTTCAATCTCCCCTATTTGATGGAGACAAATAACCACTGCACTCGCATAAAAAATAACGGACCGAGAGACATATATTTTGTGGTGTGTGTGTAGTGACAGTTTTAAGCAAAATACTTCTCCCCTATTTGATCGCATCAAATAGATTGTTTTAGTTACAGTCAATGGGGCCACGTGGGTACCCCGAATATAAAACAGAACATTAAAAACTAAGAAAAGAAAACGAGAATAACGAAACATAAAAAGTCTTCATTCGTCCCCGAGGCCTTGATTGAATTGTAGTTCCACAATCCTATTGTAAATGTCTTCTAGTTGATTATCAATATGCTGGAACCTTGCAATGAAATTTTCATCCAAATAATGCTTCGCAGAGCCCTCGAGCAGCGAGTCATCCGCATATGCCTCCTTTGGTCCGAATGCGGTTCGCTCATTTGATGTAACATTGTTCTTTCGAACCGAGACGAGGCGTGCCACGGTCGAGCGGTGGATTGTATGGAATCATTTCCAGTGGGGTCACTTCTTCCATTGGATCGGACGGACGTCGTTGCAGAAGTTCCGGGAATATCGGTGTTGATTCCTTCCTCTTGCTCTTCTTCTTCACTTTCTTCACTTCTCCCAAGCATCTTCTTTCGAGATCCATTCACCATCAATTTTAATGAATCCCATTTTGTGAAGCACGGAATTATTTATTTCATTCGTTGGTCGGACGGTTTCAACAAGTTCTCCTTCTACATTGACACCAAAATGTGTTAAAAACTTAGAAATCGGAATAGCATAAGGATACCTGAAATCACTAAGTCTCTTGGCTTTGATCATGTGGTCCTTGATGACGAAGACCCAGTTCACCCGTATCCTGTGGTGAATGCAGTACATCGAGTACTAAATCTCCTTCGTTTAGCACCGCATGATTGCTCCCCCGGGTGTGAGCTGCCACGACACAATGAAAGCGAGAATTCTTTCTTCCAGTTTTAGCTTCCCAGTATTGAAAGAGCTAACGGAATCACGAGTATTCTTCATGCATGACCGAAAGTACTTGAACTTTATTAAATTCGTCCACATCTCGAAGTGTATCCTTTGGTGACTTTTACACCAACATCCTTTATTCCAACAACCTCCTTCCGGAAAAAATACTACTTGTTTTCTTTAGAAATGAGAGCACACGAACTCTTCAACTTTACAGATTTGTCTTTATTGCGAGTGATGATGAAAGAGGAGAGAGAATTGCTACCTGTACACTTTAATTACCCTTACGGTAGATATCCAATCGAGGTCAATCAGCTTTTATTGGAAATCTTAGATATTAAAGAGAGTAGTTGAAGTTTATCTTGTTGTAAATGCTTTCAATTTACTCGCAGAAATTGTTTAGAGACAAAGTACATACAACTAGGCCAAAAAAATAATCAATTGATATTCAGTGAAACCAATTGATTTTGTAATCGCAGATACTCGAAGTAAAATAAACCGATTGAATCGAGAATTAAATCGATTGTTATTGTAAGATACAATCATGCGAGTATCATAAGTGAATTCAATCGATTGAATCGAAGATTTAATCAATTGATTTATAGAAGAAAGTATGCAGAGCTACAAGGTTAATGAAATAAATCGATTAAAAGCTTATCTAATCAATTGAACTGATAACATATCAATACCAGAGTAAGAATCAGGAAATCAACAGATTATTTCGCAATTTCAATCGATTGAAACAAATAATATCAAGTTATTCATGCAATTATTAATCGATTGAACTTGTTATCGACTTGTTAAAAAGCATACAATCATCTGTAAAGAATCAGTTATGCAATACTAGATATATCTAGAATTCCTAATTCAGTCCTAAGCATATTAAGTCTATCTCTAGGAAGTGGTTTAGTGAATAAATCGACTAACTGTTTTTCAGATTCAATGAATAATATCTCACAGTCACCCCTAGATACATGTTCTCTAATAAGTGATGTCTAATTTCAATATGCTTAGTTCTAGAGTGTTGAATAGGATTCTTAGTTAAGTTTATTGCACTAGTATTGTCACAAACCGGAGGTACCTTGTTTAGAGTCACTCCATAATCTGTCGAGTTGTTGCTTGAGGTAGATGATTTGAGCACAACGGCTCCCAGCTGCAATGTATTCAGCTTCCGCAGTTGACGAGCAACACACGCTTGCTTTTTGTTGTGCCACGATATAAGACTCGCTCCCAAGTAAATGACAAGTACCGGAGGCACTTTTTCTGTCCAATCTACATCCTGCAAAGTCGAATCGGAAAATCCAACAAGTTTAAGGGATGCACCTTCGAGGATACCATAGTCCAACATTAACTTGTTCCCTTAAGGTACTTCAGAATCCTTTTGGCGTCAGTAAGATGTGATTCCTTTGGATTTGCTCGAAATCTTGCACAAAGGCACACACTAAACATAATGTCGAGTCTACTAGCGAGTTAGATATAGTAGTGAACCAATCAAACCTCTATATTTAGTTTGATCAACAGGTTTTCCTTTTTCATCTAAGTCTAGACAACAGTTAGTAGACATGGGTGTAGAGGACTCCTTGCAATTTTGCATATCAAATTTCTTTAACAATTCATTGCAGTATTTAGATTGACTAAGAAAAATGCCATTTCTTAATTGTTTAACACTGGAGACCAAGGAAGAAATTCAATTCTCCCATCATAGACATTTCAAATTCACTTTGCATTTCTTTTACAAACTTATTACACATGGCATTATTAGTGGAACCGAAAATGATATCATCCACATACACACGCACTGGAATAATGTCGGTTCCAGATTTCTTAATGAATAGAGTTTTATCAACCTCACCTCGCTTGTACCCTTGATCAATTAGGAAGTTAGTTAACCTCTCATACCATTGTCTAGGTGCTTGCTTTAAACCATAAAGGGCCTTTTTCAATTTGTAGACATGGTCGGGATGCTTGTGATCTTCAAACCCAGGAGGTTGAGAAACATATACTTCTTCATTGATGAGTCCATTAAGAAAGGCACTCTTTACATCCATCTCGTAGTAATGCGAAACCACTTATACGGGCATAAGCTAATAATAATCTAACGAGCTTCAAGTCTAGCTACGAGTGCAAAGGTTTCATCAAAATCGATACCCTCTTGTTGGTTATACCCTTTGGCTACCAACCTAGCTTTATTTCTAGTAATAATGCCGTGTTCATCTAGCTTGTTTTTGAATACCCACTTAGTACCAATTACATTGATATCTTTGATTTTAGTAACTAATTCCCACACTTTATTTCTTTCAAATTGATTAAGCTCATCATGCATGGCACTAACCCAGTATTCATCATTTAATGCTTCTTTTACTGTCTTAGGCTCTATTTGTGAAATGAATGCCATATGATTACGGAATTGGTTAAGAGAATGTCTAGTAGATACTCCCTTATTGATTTGCCCGATGACATTGTCTAGAGAGAAATCTCTTGGGACAATCCACTCTTTAGGAAGCTCTTCCAGAACATCTTCTTCCTGTTCTTCGATAATTGTTGGTGACTCGGCTTTTGCGGGGTCCAGCTGATGGATCATCTTATTCAACGAGTACAGCTGATATGTGTTTACGGCATGTTTCAAGCTGATAAGAATTATCGGTTAATTCTTCTTCATCTACGAGTACTGTTGTTCTATTACTGCACCACTAGAGGAGACTCATTAAACACAACATGTACTGATTCTTCAACCGATTTCAATCTTAAATTGTAAACTCTATATGCATGGCCGTGAGTTGAGTAACCAAGAAAAATTCCTTTGTCGATTTTTCATCAAACTTGCCAATATTTTCTTTCCCATTGTTTAAAATAAAACATGTACATCCAAAAACCACTGAAATAGTTTATGTTGGGTTTTCTTCCTTTGTACAGTTCATATGGGGTTTTCTTTAGCATGGATCTAATCAAGACTCTATTCAAAACATGACAAGCAGTGTTTACTGCATCTGCCCAAAAGTATTTAGGTAAAGAATTTTCACACAACATTGTTCTAGCAAGTTCCACAATGGATCTGTTCTTTCTTTCCACAACACCGTTACGTTGAGGAGTCCTTGGAGCAGAAAAATTGTGTTTTATGCCAAACTTTTCACAAAATGATTCAAACTTTTCATTTACAAATTCTCCACCATTGTCACTTTGAATAGATGTAATGAAATACCCTTTTTCATTATGTAAAACCTTGGCAAGCTTTTTGAAAGATTTGTAAGAATCAGATTTGGCTTTAAGAAAAATAGTCCAGGTAAATCTGGAAAAGTCATCAACAATTACCATGATATAAAGATTACCACCTAGGCTTTTATTCCTTGAAGGACCAACCAAATCCATGTGAAGCGAGTTCCAAAGGTCTAGAAGTTGAAACAATGTTTTTGTTTGAAAAAGATTTTCTAGTTTGTTTGCCTTTCAAACAAGCTTCACAAATTTTGTCTTTCAAGATTTGAAGCTTAGGCGACCCAGAAACTAATTCTTTTGAAATCGGTTTGTCAAGATGGTTAAGATGTATATGAGCAAGCCTTCTATGCCACAACCAAGATTCTTCTTCTTTAGTAAGAAGACAACTTTGAGATGATATAGGCTGCTTGATATCTAACATGTATATGTTATTTAACCTCTTACCTACCAACATTATCGTGTCGGATTCGGCTCACGAGATAAGGCACTTTTACGGCTTGAAAATGACTTTGTGACCAAGATCACGTAATCGACTTATGCTTATCAGATTGTGCTTGAGACCACCTTCAACAAGAAGAACATTGTGAATGGTTCTCGATTCACTATCTCCAATATCTCCAGAACCTAGAATTCTTCCCTTGTTGTTGTCTCCATAAGTCACATGACCTCCATTCTTCAATTTCGGCTTCGGAATTTTGAAATGTCACCTGTCATGTGCCTTGAGCATCCGTTGTCTAGGTACCAAAGGGACTCTTGTTGCTGTTCCTGAAAGATCAAACATCAAGTATTTGGTACCCTTACGTATTTTGGGTCCTTAGGAGTCAAATTTTACGTTTAACATGTTTTGGAACCCATCTCTTCCTACCTTGCGGCACAAATTATTTTCTAGCATGACGAGAATTTTATAGTATGTCCTTTCTTCATGCAGTAATGACAAGATGAGAAAGGGGATGTTGTTGTTTTTACGTATGAAAAGAAGTTCAAATATTTTTTAGTTTTTACCCCATTCTTAGGTTTGTACCGATTCCAGAATGTTCAAACACACGAGTTTTGAGACCCAAGAAGTGCATCTAAATTCTCTTTACCTTGAGTAAATTTTGTCAAGGTTTTAGTCAAGTAATCAACCTTATTTTGTAAAACAATACACTTTTCACAATTCTTATTAACAGCAACATTATCCATGAGATGAATAGATAATATCTAGATGTTCTAAATCTGTTTTGCTTTCTAATAGTTCTTTTTCAGAACTTTAACTCTATTTTCTAACCGAGTTATTTAAACCTTTCAACCGATTATTTGTATGAGATAATTTTTTGGCTTCACTATGCATTTCATTGAAAGCATTTAGTAATGTGCTTGTAATTCATTTCATTCTCTGTAGGAGTTGAACTTACATGTGATGAAGAGGATTCACGACCGGCCATCAAACACAGGTTCACCTCTTCACTTTCGGATTCAGAGCTGGAAGATGAATCATTGTCTTGCCAGGCTATATAGACCTTTTTCCCTTTGTATCTTGATTCTTTCTTGTTCTGATTCTTGGTCTTTTCCGGACTATCACTCTTTATGTGACCCTGTTTACCACAAGAATAACAAGTAATAGTATTTTGAACAGATTTAGTCTTTTTATCATTGTACCTTTTTACTTGGCCAGTTCTGTTCTTTCTAAGAAATTTCCCAAATTTCTTAACCAACAAAGTCAGGTTCTCTGATTCATCTTCTTCAGCTCCACTGTTTTCTTCAATCGTCTTGAGAACAACATTTCTACTTTTCTTTTCTGAATTCTCTTGTTCTTTGAACCGATTGATTTCCAACTCATGTTCCCTTAACTTACGAAAAAGTGAAGCGGTAGACATTTCAGTCAAGTCTCTTGATTCTGATACAGCTGTCACCTTTGGTTGCCACGTTCTGTCCAAACACTTTAAGATTTTGATGTTCAACTCTTCTTTGTCAAAAATCTTTCCTAACCCAATTAGATGATTGACTATGTGCGTGAACCTTTTACGCACATCTCGCAATTGTTTCTCCTTGCTTCATTTTAAACAATTCATAGTCCCTGATTAACTCATGCTTTCTTGCCCTTTTCACATCGGATGTTCCTTCATGTGTGACCTCTAAAATTTCCCACATCTCTTTGGCGAGGCACACTCGAGACACCACGAAAAACTCATCAAGATTTAAAGCAGAGGTAATAATATTTTTGCAGACATAATCATATTGGACTCTCCTATTTTCTACATCGGTTAATTCAGCCCAATCTTTTTCAACTACTTTACCATCTACTGTATGAGTTGGTTTGTAAGGACCATTAACAATTGTTTCCCAAATGCCTCTATCAAGAGATTCAATAAAGATTTTCATTCTAACCTTCCGGAAAGAATAATTCACACCGGAAAAAAGTGGAGGCCTGTTTATGGAGGCTCCTTCTGAAAAATTCATCTTTCCCTCAGCCATTGGACCGATTTCTTGAGTAGCTTACAAGAACCAGCTCTGGTACCAATTGAAAGAATTAATGGTTGAGTTCAAGAGGGGGGGTGAATTGAACTTTAAAACTTTTTCGCAAAACTTACTTTCTTTTGGAAGAATGAGTTATCTTTATTCAATTTTTGCAAAGGTAATTTGGTTTAAACACAGCAAGTTTATAGACAGAAAATAAAAGAGATGAAAGAAGAAATTTAACACACAAATTTATATTGGTTCACTCTAATCCAGAGCTACATCCAGTTCTTGACAAACCTGTCAAGTTCCACTAATTCCAAGTGAAAATTACAACCGAGTAGATACTCACCAATCTACCCCAAGAACTATCTTGCAAACCCACAAGATAGAATCTTGAAAACCACCCGAGTAACCAAATCCGATTCTTGTACCAAGTGCGAGATCACAATCCAACCTGCACAATCACACTTTTACAAAAGAGTATGGAAAGAAAAAACCTGGACTTGAAGTTCTAATTGTCCGAGAAAAATTCTAACGAGCACTTTCTCTCTTTGATTGACCACAATTCTGATCACGACACCTTATGATATGAAAAGATT
This sequence comes from Sphenostylis stenocarpa, assembly GCA_963425845.1. Lineage (NCBI taxonomy): Eukaryota > Viridiplantae > Streptophyta > Magnoliopsida > Fabales > Fabaceae > Sphenostylis > Sphenostylis stenocarpa. The sequence goes on from OY731404.1 coordinate 60,039,078, forward strand.
CTTGAATGCGAGAGAAAGTCACGTATATGAAAGTTTCACAGATTGATTTCACAAGTTTTCTCAAGTAGTGTGTTGTATATTTCAAAAGATAGATCAATTCTGTATATATAGAGTAAAACAAAGAATCAGAACGTTTCATCTGTCAAAAACTGTTCCAGAGAGTCACAAGATCGATTAGATTGAAGTATAACAGGTTAGAAGAGACTCTGATCGATTAGAACTGAAGTATGATCGATCAGACCGAGTTATGATCAATCAGAATGAAACTATGATCGATCAGATTACATTTCAATCGATTGAAACCACGATTCAATCGATTGATTTCATTTAAAAGTTCATTCAATCGATTGTTTCGAGTTTTCAATGGATTGAAACAGCTTAAGAAAAAATGATAGCTCTCTGTTTTAATCGATTGAAAATCATTTCAATAGATTGAAATCCTGCAGTCTTTTTAACAGAAAAATAACCTCTCTGTTTCAACAGATTGAAAAGTATTTCAACAGATTGAAAATGCGAAACCATGATATTTGAAAAAATTCACTAAGTTATTTTAACTTGTTGATTCTGCGAATCAATCAATTGAAAATACGATTATGTATGACCACTTATTCTGTTAAGTGATTTTAACAGATTGAAAATCTTTTTCAATAGATTAAAAAAAAAACTTAGTTTGTTCTTTTAATACTTGAATGTGAGTTTTTCATGCAGAAAATGATTTTCAATGAGATACAATGTTTTAAGGTGCTTATCACAAAATATAATGGACTATCAAGAGATTAAGTATTAAACTAAAAACCTAATCATCTACACACCCACAACCTAAGCTATATCTATGTCTTCATCAAATCCACCAAGTGCTTCATGTCTAAATGAAGTGATTGAATGAGATAAACACTTACCCTTGAGAGTTAGAGATGACTATATATCACTCTATGTGAGAGATCATGTTTCTCTCAGGATAGTTGATGATTAATTTTCCTTTGTTAGTTTCTGTAACTTGAATGCTTATGTATTCTATTTTCATTTGGAGTTGTGAGCATCGCATCTGGAAGAAAAGTTATTTTTATGTTGTGATTCTGGAAGAGAAAGGGATAATAGGTGATGATTTTGTTTTGGAAAATACTTTGCTTGGGACAAGCAAGATTCTAGGTTGGGGGGAGTTGTTAAGTGGTAAAAAATTGATATAATTATGCTTTTAATTGTATGAAATCACTTAACTTATGTCAATTCTAATATATTTTTCTCCCAATGTAGGATGAATTCGAGAATACCTTGATACAAGAGTAAGTAGCATAATTGTCAACATAATTGAAGCAAAATCGAAAGGAGGAAGAAGATTTTCAGCATGGAAGTCACTCGAGGGAGATAGACTATCGCTTGAGCGAATATTAGCTAAAACTCTGTGGAAGTTAGTCGCTCAAGCACCATTATTTTCACTTGAGTGAAATTTAGTTATTCTTCTCTAGAACTCACTCACTCAAGCGAGCATTTTGTCGCTTGAGCAAAAATAGGGAACTTTCGCTTGAGCGAAAGACGCGAGACCCAATTTTTCCTATAAAAAAATAAAATGTATTTCGAGAAAAGTAAGCGGTTTTGGGGAGAAAAAGCATGACTACTGCTAGGGTTTCGTCCAATCTTCATCAATTCTTCACTTCTTCCACATATGGAGCATTGTAATGACCACCATGGGTGACTAAATTCATTCTCTTGGGATTTGGTGCACTTCCTTTGGACTCTTTTGTATCATGGTAATATTTTGAGATATTAATCTATGCTTTGATGTTGTTATTCTTATCTTTTGTGCTTTGGAATTATTTATTCTTGATATTTAGGATATGATTGAAAAATATATCTTGAACCCTAGATCATGGTAAGAATATTTGTTATGTTAATTGCCAGAAATGGAATTATTGTATCAATTGTTTAACACCCTAAACCTAATGCTGAAAAATCTCTTAATTGTGTGTGAAATCAACATTTATTAGGTTTTCTTATGAATTCATGTGTGAGAAATAAACATAGATGATTTGAGTAGGTGGCATCAACATTGTTAGGTTAATTGATGTTCTTAATTGACATAGTCATTGCAAAAGAGGGATAAGGAAGGAAGCCAATCATAAGTGCCTTTAATTGATATTTTCTAAACAATTTACAATTCTTTGTCATTTAATTTCAATTCAACTTTTTATGCAAAACCCACTTAGTAAGCATATAAATGGGAATTTCCATTGAAACCGTTCCTCGTGGGATCGACTTTTATTTAATCGAAATACTATACTGCGATTGATAATTTTGGTATTTTTGCCATTAATTCAACATCACTATAATCACAGTTTTAAACAGATTATAAATTACAAAAAATAAGGATAAGAAAACACCTCTCTTGAATCACACATGAGATGAACACCTCCCTTGAATCCACAAATGATGACGACAACTTTTCCTAGAGACGACATAACACACAACACACAATCCACCAAGAAACCCACTCAGTGATTCTTATCGCTTTTCTGCCCACACTAGGTTACAAAAGTCCCTTTTTCTTCCCCACTCAAAAAGTACTCTCAGCAATCACAACTGTAGACTTTAGTATGAAAAAGGTTGTACAATACAGAGAGCCAGAGAGTTCCTTAAATAGAGATTTTAGGGTTTAAAAATTAGAATTTTCGAAATTAGGTCTGAAATTTGAAATTTAAAATCATAATTGACATAAATAATCGATTATCATAAGTGATAATCGATTATTCTAGAGCCAAATTCGCAGAATACAAAATTTAGCTAGGATAATCGATTATTCCAGAGACTTTCAGAAACCCATAAGCACCAAGATAATCGATTATCACAAGTGATAATTGATTATCAATAATCGATTACTGATAATCGATTATCCACAACAGATAATCGATTATCACAGCAGATAATCGATTATCACAGTGGGTTTTAGATAAAAATAAACTTTCAATGGAAATGTTGTGTGTTGGTTATCTTGAACTCTATTTTTACAGACTCAGAATGATAAAACAGAGTTATTATAAGTAGATACAACTATATACGAGTCTTCTAATCTTTGAAGTTCTTTGACTCTAAAGCATCATCAAAATCTTGAGGCATCATATCCTTGTATATTCAACAATCTCCCCCTTTTTTATGATAATCAAAAGTCTCTTTGTAATAACCTGTTTTTTGTCACAACTCTCATAGAAAAAATAATATAAGCTCCCCCTCAATAACAATCTCTTTGTAATAATCAAAATAAAAAGTCTCTTTGTAATAACAATCTCCCCCTTTTAAATATATTCTTCCCCTTTTTTATCATAAATAAAAATAATATAAGCTCCCCCTCAATATATGCATAAAAAAATAATCAACTCCCCCCCAGCATATGCAAATGGATATTTATTCAAGTTGAACAAACAGTACAAGATATGTAAAAGAGAAAAGAAAGAAGAAAATTGCTAAGCCTATGCTAAAATTCGTCGCTTTCAGTGTCACTATTAAATTTCATGTCAAATTTGTCTTCCATATTTGACACACGTTCATCTACATCCGAAATGCAATTTATAATTTCTTGATGATGTTCTGCAGAGATGGAAAAGAAATCTTGTATTCTTTGGTTCATACTGAAAATCATGTCCTCAATGGAAGAGCGGGGTTTAGTATGAGCACCAGATGAAGTTTCGGCGACAGGAATATCAGTAGCAGGCATCTCTTCATCATCAGAATCTGCAACAACCTCAGCAGCATGGGGTGCATCATCCTTATGGAAGTATGTTCCATTAACATTGACCATTTGTAGCTGAGATAAATTTCCATCAAGCATCCGATTTGAATTTAATGTCTGGGCCCGTTGTTCTCCTTCAACATTAACACCCTTGAATTCCAGAATCCTAGAAATGAGAAGAGCATAAGGAATTTTAAAGGTAGGGTGTCTCTTAGCTTTGAGCATCGTCAATGTAACAAGACTAGGCCAATCAATTGGTTCGTTGTTCATAATTGCATGTATGATGCGAAGATCAGTGGTAGAACATTGAGCATGATTGGTGGCTCTAGGACAGAGAATCCAGACAATGAGATGAAGTAGCATACGTTCCTCTTTCTTCAGAGGTCCTGCAAGAAGTTGTCTTCCGATCTCCATGGCAGGATTACAGAGGAAAGAGAGGTATGCAAGAATGCGGTTGAAGTCATCAAGATATGCTAGAACATTAACGAAATCATCGCGAATAGGAAAGTGAGCTACGTTCTCCCATATGTCATCATCAAGAATGATGGTGACTCCTTTAACCCGTGAAGTAGTAACGTGATCTCTAAATTTAAAGCGAGAGTAGAATACCCGTACTAAATCTGGATAATACGTACCTTGCATTTCAATAAAAGGTAGAACACCTTGATGTTCAAGAAGATTTGGGAAGATGAATCCCCGATCGATAAAGTTATCTCCTATCAGAAATTTTGGAGATATGATTCCCCTCTCCTTCCAAAAATTTAGAAACTCTTGTCTCCCTTCTTCGTCTGAAATCCACCCTTCAACAGAATTTGGGCAGGGATGAGAGGTAGGAGCAGATCTTCTCCTTGTAGGGATCTTTCTTCTAGATGATGAATCCATTTAGGAATAATGGGAATCTTGAAGATGCAAAGATTTGGAATTTTAAGTGAAGCAAAATCTTTGAGAGAGATAATAGGCAAGAATAAGCTTAGAACCAATGCTAAACACATGGAAGAGAAGCTTGGAGGTGATTTGATTTGTTTCTGAGTCCTTCTATATATAGGGAATACCTCCAACGACTATAACGACTATATTCTCAAGATTTAAAGCAAGAAGAGACGTTGCCAACGACTATTTTTTCTCCAATGACGCAGAATAATCGATTATCCACTTATGATAATCAATTATTTCTACAACTTTTACCCAGAAATATGCAAGGATAATCGATTATCACTTGAGATAATCGATTATCTCAGAGATAGTTTACTGTATTCGCACATTGAATTACAGATAATCGATTATTATCCTAAATAATCGATTATTCTAGAGAGATTTTTCATATATCACACATTGAAGCAACAATAATCAATTATCAGCCCAAATAATCGATTATTCCAGAGAGGCATGCAAAATTGAAGGTCAATGAGGTACAAAATAATCGATTATTGCCTTGGATAATTGATTAATCCAGCAAGATATCACTTCTTGAAAAAATTTCAAAGATAAGATATTTCTAATATCCCTTGTAGACCCCAAATCTTGCCCGACCTCAAAATAAGAGCAGAAGACCTCCTATTCGAAGATGGATGAAGCCTAAAAAGACACTAGGAGAGACTATTAGGCCCCATATTAGAGTAGGAAGGATTTTTTGTATAAAAATAAAGATTTTCACCTTCAAGAGTCGAGACCGCCATCTCGCTTTTCAAGACCTCCGTCTCACTGAAGGGCAAGTCGAGACCGCCGTCTCGTTTGGCGATACGGCCGTCTCGCCACTTGCCAATGGCGAGACCCCCCTCCCGTTTGGCGAGAAGACCTTCTCGTCACTTGGCAAGTCGATACCGCCGTCTCGACCTGACAGGCGCAAATCCCTATAAATAGTGAGCGCTCCCCCCTTCATTTCACACAGTTCTTCCACTTTCCCTTCTACAATTTCTCAAAATTCTTCTCCTAGAGCCCCTCCGAAGCATTTCCGGAGTTTCTGAGTGTCTAAGAGAGTTTTTATAGCATTTTTTAGAGTGATTTCAGTGTTGTAAGAGCGAAGGGCTGCCAAAATGCACCCTATTTTTCAAGAGAATTAATCAAAAGCTTGCTCCGGAGGTTTCTTCACTCTCTCCCTCTCTATTAATGCCTTTTTACTTATATTAAATTGCATAATATATATTAGGGCCATGTAGTCATCATTTTAATTCCGCAAATAAAAGGATAAAAACGTCTTTTCAAAAAGTTTATTTATTAAATAACTGGCCTGTCATAGCGAACCCGAAAGGGGCGTCGTAAGAGAACTAATACTTCCCTTACACGTAACTAACTCCCTTACCCAACTCTGGTTTTAACGACCAAAGTTGGTTTTCGAAAAACCAACGTCTTTTCTCTCCTTTTTCGATGTTTTCGGTAAAAACATCAGTGGCGACTCCATAAGAACTCTTTCAAATTTGTTCTTAGGTCAGTCCGGTTATCGGACGATCTAAGAACACCCTTTCGAAAACCTCGCCCTTAGGTTCAGCCCGGTTATCGAACAACCTAAAGGCATTGTAACCTCACCCATAAAAACGCAAAAAAATGGAAAAGTCGGAACCATCTCGTCACTCCGACCGCCTCTTTTCGACGGCGGTGATAGATGGCGACTCCGCTGGGGAAGCCTAGAGAGTTGATCCCATTTAGTGATGGGTCAGTTTAATAAATAAGCTAAGAAATTTTGCTTTTACCCTACCTTGTATTATAACATTCTTTAATTGTTTGGCTTTAATAACTGTTGTTTGTTTATTTTACGCAATTGTTTGAAATAAAAACTGTACACAAACCTTTGCACACAACAGTTCCCTCTATACCCGGGGGCAAGTGAGAAATCCATAGGGAGTGGGTGGCAGGTACGGTTTGCCGTAATGATGGCCATGAGCCCACCGGTATGATCAGAAACCACCACTCAAGGTGATAACCTTCCTCTTTTGGCACAAAGACTGACTATGGCCTTAGTGCTAAGCATGGTCGGAAGGCTGGAGAGTGGGGACCCTATAATGGGGGCACCTTGGGGGCCTAAACCTTGGTGAGAATAGTTAGAACCTACCCTTGCCAATGCAATTTTCTGCAGAAAAACCCTACCTCGTGAATAAAATGACTTCTCACGTGTTCGCGGATGAGTGAATTGTATGTGCATTTGTTTGTTGCATTTGATTGCATAGCATAACCAAACAACAGAAAAAACTAGAAAAATATTTTTACAATAAACTCCCTTATCTCGGACAGTCTGCCTTTTAGCTAGCCTGGTCTCAGGTTCTTTGTAAGCTAAGTAGCCACGCAGTCCGACAGAAGAGATAAGGGACGCTAATACTATTTCTTTTGCAATAAACCATTTTATCTCGGACAATCTGCCTTTTAGCTAGCCTGGTTTCAGGTTCTTTGCAAGCTAAGTAGCCACGCAGTCCGACAGAAGAGATAAAAGGCTCTAAAACAAAATAAAAGCCAAATAAAGACCCAAGCCAAATAAATGGGACCTTGTTCACAAATATTAAAATCATCCATATAGGTAGTTTATTTTTCCGAAAAAATAAATACGTAAATACCATCATGTAAAAATAAAACATGATAAATAGGAAAAATAAACACTCGCATTCATACCCGCAATAAGCATCATGTTCATAAAACATGCATTTTTGGTTTTTAGAAAATGGAGGGGACTAGTAGACAATTGAAGAAAGTGGACATTCCCTGATACCATACTGAGAAGCTGGAACAGCTTTGCGCGATAATGCCATCGGAGGTTCGCTCCGACTTTGAGAAATCCTACGGACGGATTCTCGACCTGTTGAAGATCTGTGTCGATCCCATCTTTATCATGGTTCTAGTCCATTTTTGGAACTCTAGTATGCACTACTTCGAATTTCCACAGTTCGATATGGTGCCTACTTTGGAGGAGTATGAGATTATGCTAAAATGGTCCAAATCAGCCGAGGTCCATATTCACCACGGGGCATACACTTCTGCAGCACAAGTCACTGCCATCATCAAATTGTCATTCCGGCAGACTACCCTGATAGAAAAAGGGAACATCCAGGGTTGAAAAGTCTCAATGTTAGAAGACCATCAAAACCCTGGCTTTTATCATATTTGGAACAATCTTGTTTCCCTTCCATATCGACACAGTAGACCAAGCCGTCATGGACGCCTTCTTTGCCTAGGATGTGAACTCGAAGAGTCCCTTGCCTGCAATTCTTGCTGACACCTTGCTCTTGGTGGAATTTTGCCGCCAGAAGCAAGGAAAAACACTCCGATGTTGCTCTTCACTACTTTTTGTGTGGGGAATCACTCATTTCTATGCCTCTAGTCACATGGGGATGTTCCCCGACCCTTTGAGAAGCTTCTCCAAAATCCCTCTCCACCGACGCCTAACCTTGGAGTGGAAGGTCGAGTTGGAACAATGGGACGCCAACCAATTATCCTAGGTTTGCCCTTGGTTCCGACCCGGCCCAGTCCTCATCAGATGTGGGGATTACCCGAGCATACCGTTGATAGGACTCCGGGGTTGCATAGCCTATTCACCGAGAGTAGCTATGAGACAACTCATGAGGACTCAAACTACAATATCCCGAGGGGAGCTCAGAGGGTTGTGTTTCTTCGGAGACCCATGCACGATTGCTAACTCACTGGCTGTGAGAAGAGCATGGGAGAAACCAGTCTTTATGGGAGATAGAGAGCTAGGAAAAGCTCGAGTAGCTGTCTCCAGTGACTACGAGGAGTGGAGACAGAAAAGAGGGATGTCGCAACCATCCACTCACTCGCTACGTGTTCAAACAGTGAAAAGCTACGAAATCAAGTCGATGCCTTGACCCGAAGGATAGAAATCATGGGAGCCCAGATGAGGGCCCCTGAAGAAAGAGAACAAGAATCTATCCTCACCATAGATGGTCTACAGAGGAAATGCAAGAAAAAGGATCATGAAATAGAATGCCTCAAGGAACAGTGTGCTGATTCTAATGAGCAAGCTATTCGAGCATCCAAAGCTGCTAGAACCAACTCGGATGGCCAACTTCAAGAAATAACCGCCAAATCAGCACGTCTTGAGGCCGAATCAGCAAAACAGGCTCAGACGATCAAGGACTTGCTACAAGACCTCACAAGGACTCGGTCAGAAAGACGCCAAGAGCGAGAGGCCAACCGAAGACTCAACAAAAGTCTCACTGAGCTACGCTGCAAAGAAAGAGACGGGCTAGCTCAGTATGGTCAAGTACTATAGGAGAAGGACCGAGCCCTCACAAAACTCGACGAACTGCAAGCCTTGGTCGTCCATCAAGAGGCGAAGATCAAATAGGCTCAAAAGTACAGTGAAGATATGAGCCAGGCGGTCCAGAAGCAAAGCGAAGCACTCGCTCGTCATGTCCGGGAAGCCGAAAGGGAATTACATAGAGATCAAGACCCGCCTGTGGGTTTCTTTAGGCTTTTCCATTTCTGTCAAAAGTTGCTTCGTAGTATGGAATAGGGGAATGTACACCTTCCATGGATAAATGAAATTTTCCTTATTCAACGATTGTCTACTTGCATGCATATCATTCATTTGCATATTTAACTTCCCCTCCTTCACTTTTAATAATAAACAAGATAATAAAAAGGAAGGATTAACTGACACGTCTTCCAAATCAGAAGAATGAAAAGAACGCCACTTTTAATCAAGCTCTCCCCAATGATCGATCCACCACAAGAGGATAATAAGCCTCGACCGTTGGTCCTCAAAATCAATAAGGAAGAGGGGGCAAGGACACCCGTACGACTATTTATGCCACATCCTTTCCCCTACGAATCAAATAAAGTTGTACCGTGAAGATACGGGGAATCTTCACCAATAAAGGAGGATATTTCCAATATAGCCGGCATTGGGGGCATGACTAGAAGTGGAAGGGTCTACTCCCCCAAGGACTTACAAGAGGATACCCCCAAGAATAAAGGAAAAAATAAACAGACCGAAGAAAAAGAAAATAAAGAATCCAAGGAGAAGACAGACGAATTACTGCAGTTCATAAGGCAAAGCGAGTATTCCATTATCAATCAGCTCAATCATACACCTACAAAGATAACTCTGCTATCTCTAATGATGATCTCGGAACTGCATAGAAATGCCCTGATGAAGATCTTGAGCAAAGCGCATGTACCTCACACTATATCCCAAGAAAAGGTCGAGAGGATCGTCGACCACATTACGACAAGCGATCACCTCACCTTCACAGAGGAAGAACTCCCCCTTGAGGGATCAAGCCACAACAAACCCTTGCACATTTCCATCAATTGTAAGGAGTACCTCATTACCAAAGTTCTTGTGGATAATGGGTCATCCCTGAACGTGATGCCCAAGTGCATACTCGACAAGCTGACTATTCAAGGAACCCGTCTGCGCCCAAGTAGCACTATCGTTCGAGCCTTGACGGATCCAAACGTGAAGTAGTGAGAGAAGTTAATTTACCAATCCAAATTGGACCCACTATCTTCAATGTCGATTTCCATGTAATGGACATCACTCCAGCATATAGTTGTCTCCTCGGCAGGCCTTGGATTCATGACGCTAAGGCAGTACCTTCAACGCTCCACCAGAAAGTCAAGTTTATAGTGGATGACAAACTGGTCACAGTTCAAGTAGAAGACGATATCCTGATCAGTGGACCGTCTACCCAACCTTATGTGGATGCGGCTGAAGAGGCCCTTGAAACATCTTTTCAAGTGCTTGAAATTGCCAGTGTAGAGAGACTTCCTAAAAACACAAAGGTAGCCCGTATGATGATGGAGCATGGCTACCATCCTGGCCAAGGACTGGGGGCAGATTCCCAAGGGATAAGGGAACCCCTAGAATTCAAAGATAATCCTTTTAAGAATGGCCTAGGATATGACCCTACAAAGGGCCGAGTAGAAGGAAGAAAAGGGAAGTCCCCCCTCCGCACACTCAAGCAAATGTTCCGAAGCGGAGGGATGCAAGCGTCAAGAGCTACCCTAGTCATTAGGAGATCTTTTTCTTTACTTAAGGGATGTAAACCCAGTGATTGTTAGAGATTATCCCCCGGGGCTAGCCCGACCCCCGGGCATTTTAGGGCACATATCCCTTATTAATTAATAAAGAATACATTTCTTACTATCTGCTTCTCATCTTGCTACTTCATGTCTAGACCTCATAATAACATTGTCTAAACAAACAAAAGAAAGGAAGAATAAAGGTGCGTCCAAATAACCAAAATATACCATTTCCATAATAATCAAGCTGGTCGACTAGAAGCACAAGATAAGGTTTTACCTCACCAAAAATAAAGTCATGTTTTGCCAATATTGTGAAAAAACAAAGAAAAGAAAAAGCCCATAGAAGCTAAAGTCCAAAGGCCAAAAGAAAAGGGCAAAATACCTGGTAGGAAACCCACAAAGGGGGGTACGCAAAAGATAGGATCAACCCGTTAGGACACCCAAACAAAAATAAAGGGTAGCCTAGGCAAAAGTTAGGGTTACAAAATAAGGTCTACTAGGATTCCCTAAACCAAAAAGAAAAGGAAGGAACCTAGACAAAAGTTAGGACCAAAACACAATATCCTAGTTCGAAAACCCAAAGGGTGATCTAGGGAAATCAATCATCCATAAAAGCAATGGAGATAAGCTAAGACACAAATCCAAAAAAAAAGGAAGAAAAAAGAAAAGAAAAGAAGAAAGAAAAAAGAAAGAGAAAGTCATTTTTCGATCACATTAAGTCCGGAACGGTACAACCAAGTGCAGTAGACAAACAAAGATCAGAGGGCATCCGTCTCTACAAGACACACCAGTTAATCCTTCTGAAAAACTAATGAAATAGGCATTATATGACATCAAACATGAAAACATTACATGCATAAAATGTTTTTGAACAAGGTTCTATTTTCTTCAAAAAAAAAATCCATAAAAACGAGACCTCCTAGACCGTCGTCTCGACCTCCTAGACCGTCGTCTCGATTCGCGCTGAAACGAGACCACCGTCTCGACTTCCGATATCGCCGTCTCGATTTGGACAAAAACGAGACCGCCTTCTCGCTTGGTGAGAGGGCTGTCTTGTTAGAAGCCAAATTCGAGACCGCCATCTCGAAGCTCCAGACGGCAGTCCCGAACTCCGTGAAATAGAGACCGCCATCTCGACTTTCCAGACGGCGGTCCCGAATTCGATCGAAACCTCTATAAATAAGAGGCCTTGGGGGGATTCCTAGGCACCCTTTTCTGCACTCTCCCACCTACTTCCTGCATATTTGAACATTATACTACCAAAAATGCATAGAGGAGAAGCTTCCAGGAAAAGAAGGGGTTCTTCTGGCCCAAGTAGCTCCATGACCCCAATTCCGCAAGATCCAACTCAACTTTCGCCCCTACACTAGGCCCGTCTGGAACACATTCAAGGGTACACATGGCACCCTATGCTAAGTTTGGACTTCGGCATCCTCGCCGAGTTCGGTTGGGAAGATGAAGTCCGCGCCCACATCGATAGCATTGGATGGCGTTTCCTCCTCCAGTTTCCCCCTATCCACATCTACCCACAAGCAGTGATGGAGTTTCTCGCCTCCATCACATACTGCGAGCTCCCCACAATGGTGTTGAGCCTCCCGCCAACAAAGATGGTGTCCTACTTCATGAACGGGTTGTACCGGACGACAACCCTGGACGAGTTCAACGTATCTATTAGATTCGTCCGGCCCGAGGACGTCCTGACCAGGGAATACCGGGAGGCCATCTGCGAGCGCCCCGCTACCCTCACCGCCGGCGAGATGTGGGAGGAACTCACTGGGATGCGCACCTTGCCTTCCCTATTGAAGGGGTCCGTACTTACTCCTGCCCTCCGCATTTGCCACAAGTTGCTGGCTGGGACTGTCCACGGGCAGAAGGAGAGCCAAGGTAAGGTCACCTACCCAAACCTCTTCGCTCTCCAGTGCCGGTGCAACCCCAACTACTTCTTCGTGAAGGCCCTCAAGGACTTCGGGAGCCGTCCCGTGGGAGCCATCCTCATGGATACCTTCATCACTGTTGAACATTCAAGGACTTGATGTTGCAAATAATGATCATGAAGAATGTTGATTTTGATGATGATCCAAGAGCTTAAAGACTTAGAGTATTAAAGATTGAAGATTAATGATTTCTGTATTGTAATAACTCTGTTTTAGTTTGATTGAGTCTGTAATTATAGAATCTAAGATAGCCGGTACATAGTCTGTAACTTAGAAGCTTCAAAATGCTCAAATTTATCATGCAGGCTCGGCTTTAATCGATTATATAGGTAAATAATCGATTAAAACAGTGAGAAAACCACTTTCTATACAAAGTCACTATTTTAATCGATTAAACAGCAAAATAATCGATTATTTTGTACTATTCCGTACAGATAATCGATTATTTCACCAAATAATCGATTAATCCAGAGAGGTTTGGGTTCTGTCGTATTTGGCTCTGTTTTAATCGATTATCACTCCAAATAATCGATTATTTCAGTCTGTTTTTCATTTTAAATTTCAAATTAACCCTATTTTCGAAAACTCAATTACCAAGAACCCTAGTTTCGAAATCCCCAATTTCTAAACCCTAATTTCCCTACTTAAACTCTGCTTTGGCACTCAAAAATTAAGAACAACTCTTTCCATACAAAATTTAAGTGCTGTGAGTGCAAGAGAACTGTTTGTTGCAAGGAAAGGGGGCTTTTGGAACCTGGTGTGGGCTAGAAGCGATAAGAATCACTAAGTGGAGTTCTTAGTGGATTGTGTGCTGTGCCGTCTCTGGGGAAAGCTGTTCTTCATCTCTTGTGGATTTCAAGAGAGGTGTTGTCTTTACTTTATCTCTTTGATTTGTAAACTGTTTGTAACAATTTGTTCTTAGTGACAACGTTAATCCTCTTTTGAGTGATTAGCAACTGGACGTAGGGTCTTTTGATCCGAACCAGTATAAACCTACTTGTGTAATCTTCTCTACTCTTCTCTATTTACATTTACGCAGTTTTTAATCGGTAAAATTTGGGGAAAATTTTGAAAACCTAATTTTTATTAAGAAACCAATTCACCCCCCCTCTTGGTTTTTGTCCGACCACGCGAACATTCCGCTGTGCGATTCTAACAAGTGGTATCAGAGCTTGCTTTGATAGTCACTCAAACTTTTCGAAAATGGCCGGACAAAATCAAACTTTTGCCGAAGGTGTGTCTATCAACGAGACCCCCACTTTTTGCGGGTCAAAATTATCCTTTTTGGAAAGTACGTATGCAAATATTTTTAGAGTCACGTTGATAGAGGCGTTTGGGACGCAATTTTAAATGCTCCATTTGTTCCTAAAACTACGAGAACGGTGTTGACGTTCTTAAACCTATTTCTAGATGGACTGCAGAAGAAAGTCGAAAAGCACAATTTGATGTTAGGGCTAGAAACATTATTTCATCTGCTCTAACCCTTGATGAGTTTTATAGAATTTCAGTTTGTAAAAGTGCACAGGAAATGTGGGAAATGCTAAGGGTGACCCACGAAGGAGCTGACGACGTCAAAAGAGCACGTAAAAATTCTTTAATCCAAGAATACGAGATGTTCGGATGCAACCCGGCGAAACGATTTTCGACGTTCGAAACGTTTCACTCATATCGTGAACCATCTCATCGGACTAGGTAAAATTTTTGACGTTGATGAATTAAATGTTAAAATTTTGAAATCTCTGGATAGGAAATGACAACCAAAGGTGACGGCCATCTCGGAGTCACAAAATCTTGCCACTATGTCTATGGCGGCGTTATTTGGAAAGCTTAGGGAGCATGAACTTGACCTTGGAAGACTAAATGAGGAAGAGGGTCAATATCAAAAGAAGAACCTAGCTTTCAAGACCGAGATTTCAAAAAGCAAAAATAAGAAAGAAGAAGAAGAAGACTCCGAAATTGATGAAGAAGAGATGAGTCTTTTTATAAAGAAGTTCACCAAGATGATGAAAGCAAAAGGAAGACATCCTTTCAAAGGTAAGGGAAAGGTAAAAGAAAATTCTTCCGTTAATATAAAATGCTTTGGTTGTGGTGAAGCAGGGCATATAAAGACCGAATGCCCAAATAAGAAAAATGATGAACACAAGGGCAAAAAGCAATTCAAGAAGAAAGCATATATTGCTTGGGATGACAGTGATTCAAATTCAGAATCAAGCGACTCGGAAATAGAAGCAAACAATTGCATAATGGCAAATGACAACATTTCTTCGGATTTTGAGGTTAGTGATTCTGATTCATCCTCTAGTGAAGAAAATGACCATGATGAATTGCAAAATGCTTATAATGAGTTATTTACTGCATTTATGAATATGAAAAATGAATTTAAAGTTGTAAAGAAAAATCTAAGAAGATCCGAAAAGGAAAATGAGTCTTTAAAATTGAAAATTGCATGTTTAGAAGAAAAGGAGGTAGCTAATACGAAAATTGTATGCTTAGATGAGAATAAGGACTTAGCTTGTGCAAATTGTAAAGAGCATGAATATGACATAGATATTCTTAACCATTTGCTTGACAAAGCCGAAAAAGAAATTGATGATCTTAGGAAGCATGAAATGGTAATTGCTCAAAATAATGTAAATCAAAGAGTTCCTTTGAAAAAGAGTAAACCTAAGAAGAAAAGAATATGGGTAGAAAAAGGAACTAGAGCATGTCATGTTAATAATGTATCTTGTTCTAAAGCTACTCCAAATGCATGCTTCTATTGTATGAAACAAGGTCACACTTCAAATAAGTGTAAAATTAAACATTTTGGTGTTCCTAAAGGTAAATATATTTGGGTTCCAATTGTTAAATAAATCTATTTGTATCTTGTATTTATGATTTATTCAAAGAAAATGGATCATTTAGTATGTTTTAAACAGAATGATTAGGTAAAAACATTTTATCTTTTCTATTGCATGAAGGTTCTTCACTTAAAGATTTTTGCGAAAAGCCTCTAAAATTGTTTTAAACAACTAAAAACAAAGTATTTTTACAAAAGCTTTCTTAAAACATGTTTTTAACTGATGCAGTTTTGAAAGAACCAAATAAAATCACTTAGAATGTTCAAAGAAGTGTTTTTACAGTATTTTAATCGATACAACTTGTTTTTAATCGATTAAAACCATTTAGAACTCATTATGATCGATCAGATTTTTATTATGAGCGGTCATAATCTTTTAAATCGATTAAAAACATGTTTCAATCGATTAAAATCACTTAAAGGGTCAGGATGATCGATCAGAATCAAATTATAAGCGATCAGAATTCTTTTCAATCGATTAAAACACGTTTCAATCGATTAAAATCATTTAAAGGGTCAGGATGATCGATCAGAATGCAATTATGACCGATCAGAATCAGTTATGATCGATCAGAATTTTGTTATGACCGATCAGACTCTTTTAATCGATTAAATCTCGTTTCAATCGATTAAAACAACTTAAAAATTTTTTCTACACTGCGTTTTAATCGATTAAAAGAAGTTTTAACAGATTAAAACTGCACTTTTAATAGATTAAAAGAATCTTTTAACAGATTAATTAAACCAGCAGTTTTGAAAATCGTCTATAAAAACAGTTTGGCTTGAACTTTTTAAACACACATTGAATATAAGTTTTCACACATCCTTTAACAATCAATCAAGCAACTACGGTGCAAACACTTTGGAGATCAAGGATGTGCTACTTGTTGATGATATTGTTGGATCAACTGATAGTTTGTTATGTGTAGAATTTGCTAAGATTATGCAGGGAGAGTTTGAAATGTCTATGATGGGAGAATTAACATTCTTCCTTGGACTTCAAATCAAGCAACTTAAAGATGGCACTTTCATCTCTCAAACTAAATACTGCAAAGAGATTCTCAAAAAGTTTGGAATGGACACCTCAAAGGAAGCCAACACACCCATGGGAACTTCATGCTATCTAGACAAGGATGAATCGAGGTTTGGAAGTTAATCAAACTATGTATAGAGGTATGATAGGATCACTATTATACTTAACTGCAAGTAGACACGATATTATGCATTACGTCCGTGTGTGTGCTAGATTTCAGGCTTGTCCTAAAGAATCTCATCTAATTGCGGTAAAACATATTTTAAAATACTTAAAAGGAACTACTTGGATTTGGCTTGTGGTATCCGTTTGATGCTTGTATTAGTTTATTAGGATATTCGATGCTTGATTATGGTGGATGTAAAATTGATAGGAAAAGCACTAGTGGGACATGTCATTTGTTAGGTTCATCCTTAATATCATGGCATTCTAAGAAACAAGCATGTGTAGCTTTATCTACCACTGAAGTTTGAATATATTGCGGTGATAGTTGTTGTGCTCAAATTACGTGGATGAAACAACAATTAGAGGATTATAACATATATTTAAATGACATTCCATTAATGTGTGATAATACGAGTGCAATCAACCTAACTAAGAATCCAGTAATGCACTCTAGGACTAAACATATTGAAATAAGACATCACTTTTTAAGAGATCATATCGATAAAGGAAAGCGTAAGATAGAGTATGTAGACACTAAACGTCAATTAGCAGATATATTTACTAAGCCTCTACCCAAGGATAGATTCAATGATCTTAGAAGAGACTTAGGGATATTAGAAATAGCTTAAATTCTGCTTAATTTGACTGTTTACGGATGATTGTTATGTTAAAATTCGTGGTGTAGCATGTTCATAGGTTATTATGCATATAAATCTCAAAAACTTGATATAGCCTCTGGAATAATCGATTCTTGGAAGTAATAATCGATTATTTTTCCTCAAAACGTCCAAAACAGGGTATTCTCCTCTGGAATAATCGATTATTTCGTGAAATAATCGATTAAATGCCTCTGATAATTGATTATTTGCTAGAAATAATCGATTAAAGCTGTCTGATATAGGAATAATCGATTATCTTGAAATATAATCGATTAAATACGACCAGTTTGCCTCCTAGCCGTTGCCAACGGATATTTTGCCATGGAATCTCTTCTATATGACCGTTGGAAGTGTTTTCTCTATAAATAGAGACATCTAGGTCAATTATACTCACTTCTAACTCTTGTAATCAAGTTTTCTTGAAATCTATACTCTCTTTGCTTCATTATTCCCTCACTTGTCTCCAAAATCTCTTCAAGTTTATCTACTCTTTCAAATGGCCTCATCCTCTCGCCCTAAGATTCCTACAAAAAGAATATCTGCACCTTCCTCTCATCCACGTCCTAATTCTGTAGAAGGATGGATCTCTGATGCCGATGGTCAACAAGAATTTCTAACCTACTGGAAAGAAAAAGCTATTATTTCTCCCAAATTTCTTATAGGTGAGCAATTCATTCGTAGGGGTTTCAATTTTCCTAATCTTCTTGAAATTCAAGGAGTTCTCCCGTTTATCCAAATGCAAGGTACATACTATCCTGACTTAGTTAGGGTATTCTATTCTAGATTCAAGTTTAGGGATCAAATTGCTACATCCCATGTAAAAGGGGTTTCCATAATTCTAGATGATGATATTTGGGAAAATGTTGCTCACTTCCCCATTAGAGAAGATGCTATTAACGTTTATGGTGAGCTAGATGACTTTGACAGGTTTCTAGCTTATCGCTCTTTTCTACGGAATCCCTCAATGGAGATTGGACGTATCCTTCATGCTTGGACCTTTAAAGAAGGAAGAACGCATGCTTCTACATTTACTCGTATGGATCTTATGTCCCAGGGCTACGAATCATGCTCAATGCTCATCCATTGATCTTCGAATTATTCATGCCATAATGAATAATGAACCTTTAGATTGGGGTGTTCTTGTCAAAATGACCATGCTTAAAGCAAAACGTCATCACACCTTCAAAATTCCATATGCCCTTCTTGTATCCCGTATTCTTGAATATAAAGGAGTGAATGTTGAAGGTGAGCAAGCAGTTAGAACAAACAACTTAAACCGCATGCTAGACAGCACATTGACTCAACTTCAAATGGTGCGAGTCAATGACATCTATGTTCACAAAGATGACGTTCAAAATCAAGGTGATGCAAATGAAGACTACGATGAAGATATGCCTCCAGTTGCTAATTTTCCCTCTAACCAAATCCAAAGTGTTGGAACATCCTCTTCTCATCAAGAAACAAGACAATCCATGGAAGATATGCTTTCCGACATGAATCAAAGAATGCAATCATTCTTCAATCTTTACGGTGTACGCCATGATGAAATTATTCAGTCGTATATCCAATGTAGATGATAGAGTGGGTAGATTAGAAAATAGATTTGATACTCACTTTAATGATGAGGATAATGAAGAATTTTAGATTTTATTTTATATCTTTGTATTGTAATGAATGAATGATTATGAAATAAAATATGATGTTTCTTTCATGCTATGATTGAGGGGGAGCTTTCTCTAACTTATGCATATTTTGAGGGGGAGCTCTTATGATTGATGTTGCAGAGTTCTTTTTGATTATAATCAAAATAGGGGAGAAAAATTTAAAGCCTATGATTCAATATTAAATTTTATCTGGTATGTTTCATGTGTTTGTTAGTATGACGGATAAAACAAGGTTATTACAAGGGCTTTAAAAAGATAATTTTGATCATCATCAAAAAGGGGAGATTGTTGAACATTCAAGGACTTGATGTTGCAAATAATGATCATGAAGAATGTTGATTTTGATGATGATCCAAGAGCTTAAAGGCTTAGAGTATTGAAGATTGAAGATTAATGATTTACGTATTGTAATAACTCTGTTTTAGTTTGATTGAGTCCGTAAATATAGAATCTAAGATAGCCAGGTACATAGTCCGTAACTTAGAAGCTTCAAAATGCTCAAATTTATCATGCAGGCTCGGCTTTAATCGATTATATAGGTAAATAATCGATTAAAACGAGTGAGAAAACCACTTTCTATACAAAGTCAACTGTTTTAATCGATTAAACGACAAAATAATCGATTATTTTGTACTGTTCCGTACAGATAATCGATTATTTCACCAAATAATCGATTAATCCAGAGAGGTTTGGGTTCTGTCGTATTTGGCTCTGTTTTAATCGATTATCACTCCAAATAATCAATTATTTTAGTCTGTTTTTCATTTTAAATTTCAAATTAACCCTATTTTCGAAAACACAATTACCAAGAACCCTAGTTTCGAAATCCCCAATTTCTAAACCCTAATTTCCCTACTTAAACTCTGCTTTGGCACTCAGAAATTAAGAACAACTCTTTCCATACAAAAGTTAAGTGCTGTGAGTGCAAGAGAACTATTTGTTGCAAGGAAAGGGGGCTTTTGGAACCTGGTGTGGGCTAGAAGCGATAAGAATCACTAAGTGGAGTTCTTAGTGGATTGTGTGTTGTGCCGTCTCTGGGGAAAGTTGTTCTTCATCTCTTGTGGATTTCAAGAGAGGTGTTGTCTTTACTTTATCTCTTTGATTTGTAAACTGTTTGTAACAATTTGTTCTTAGTGACAGCGTTAATCCTCTTTTGAGTGATTAGCAACTGGACGTAGGGTCTTTTGATCCGAACCAGTATAAACCTACTGTGTAATCTTCTCTACTCTTCTCTATTTACATTTACGCAGTTTTTAATCGGTAAAATTTGGGGAAAATTTTGAAAACCTAATTTTTATTAAGAAACCAATTCACCCCCCCTCTTGGTTTTTGTCCGACCACGCGAACATTCCGCTGCGCGATTCTAACAATCACCCCACTGGCAGAGAAATGGGGGTGTAGTGGCGGAGAGAACCTCTCCTCCAATCTTTGACCCAAGACTATCAACAAGTCCATCCTGGTCAGCATGGGGATGCTGCTCCGCCAAGGGTCTCGGTTGATCCTCCACCCTTCACTAGATATAACCCTGGACCTCCACGACATCGTGGGGATGCAAGATCTCCCGACACCCCCGTAGTTCCAGCAACAACAACAACAATAACAACAACATCAGCAACAGTAGCAGTACACAGACGACTTTGTTGGCATCAACCGCAACATCTACAGCTTGCGCCAGCAATTCGACCAAATGTCCCTAAGACAGGACCAAATGTCCTTAAGGCAGGACGCCTTCGATACGAGGATAGAGAGCTTCAGCCAAATACAAGAGGGAATGAGGCAAGACCCGGCGATGTTCCGGCAAGAACACCTCAACGCAATCCGAGACCAGGCAGAATTTCACAGGCACATGTACCGGCAATTCCCTCCTCCCGGCTCAAGTCCACCATCTTAGGGATAGTACTAAAAAATAAACGTTGTAATCAAAGCTTTATCATAAATAAAATTCTCTTTCATACATTTTTCTCTCTTTTCAAAAAGTCATCATAACGAAAAGAAACTAAAAGTAAAAAGACTTACGCTTAATCTCGAAAGAGCCAAAATTCGAAATCGTGAGAAAAAAAGATAAAATCACGGAAAAAGGAAAGATTAAAACCACATTGACCAAGAGGTTCTTCGACAACCAACAAAAGTCGAGTGACAAATAAGCAAAACTACCCAGCGACCAACAAGCTGGATGACCACCAAAGAAATCCCCGGCACAAACCAGACGACCACTCCAGAAAAATAAAAAACAAGAGAACGCATCTCACATCGCCGCATGAGTGAAAGAGCAGTAAGCCGTCACCACCACCAGTCCTACGCAGTGGACTGTACCAGCCCGATGGGGGGTTCATACCCATCAACTTGCGCACGAAGTGCGCCTGATCTGCACACGAGTCAAACCAGTAAGTCGCAACTACCAGCCTGATGGGGGGTTTATATTCATCCAGTCTTACGCACAGTGGACTGCAACTACTAGCCTGATGGGGGTTTATACTCATCTAGTCCTACGCACAGTGGGCTGTAACTACTAGCCTGATGGGGGGTTTATACCCATTAACCGAAGGATCGGCTACCGTCAGAAGGAGTGTCCTGAGGTTCTACCCTATGTCAACCAAAGGGATCGGCTACCATCAGAAGGAGCATCCTGGAGGCGCACAACACATTTTTCCCCAGAAGATCATCCGCCACAAGACGCAGCATCCGAAGGGTAACCAGGCAAGAGGGTCAACTCCTTTACCCTCCAGTCGATCTTCTTGGCACGACAGGCCAACAGCCGACTAGTTAGGTAAAGGGGGGGCAGCTGTAGACCCAAATCTTGCCCGGCCTCAAAATAAGAGCAGAAGACCTCCTATTCGAAGATGGATGAAGCCTAAAAAGCCACTAGGAGAGACTATTAGGCCCCATATTAGAGTAGGAAGGATTTTCTGTATAAAAATAAGGATTTTCACCTTCAGGAGTCGAAACCACCGTCTCGCTTTTCGGGACCACCGTCTCGCTGAAGGGCAAGTCGAGACGACCGTCTCGTTTGGCGAGACGGCCGTCTCGCCACTTGCCAATAGCGAGACCCCCCTCCCGTTTCGCGAGAAGGCCTTCTCGTCACTAGGCAAGTCGATACCGCTGTCTCGCCAAACAAGACCGTCGTCTCGCCATTGATGCAAGTCGAGACTGCCGTCCCGAATGGCGAGACCGCCGTCTCGACCTTTCCAGTTGAGACCGCCGTCTCGACCTGATAAGCGCGAATCCCTATAAATAGTTAGCGCTCCCCCCTTCATTTCACACAGTTCTTCCACCTTCCCTTCTACAATTTCTCAAAATTCTTCTCCTAGAGCCCCTCTGAAGCATTTCCAGAGTTTCTGAGTGTCTAAGAGAGTTTTTATAGCATTTTCGAGAGCGATTTCAGCATTGTAAGAGCGAAGGGCTGCCAAAACGCACCCTATTTTTCAAGAGAATTAATCAAATGCTTACTCCGGAGGTTTCTTCACTTGAATAAAAGGGTAATAGCGTCTTTTCAAAAAGTTTATTTATAAAATAACTGGCCTATCATAGGGAACCCGAAAGGGGCGTCGTAAGGGAACTAATACTTCCCTTACACGTAACTAACTCCCTTACCCAACTCTAGTTTTAACGACCAAAATTGGTTTTCGAAAGACCAAAGTTGGTTTTCGAAAAACCAACGCCTTTTCTCTCCTTTTTCGATGTTTCCGGTAAAAACATCAGTGGCGACTCCATAAGAACCCTTTCAAATTTATTCTTAGGTCAGCTCGGTTATCGGACGATCTAAGAACACCCTTTCAAAAACCTTGCCCTTAGGTTCAACCCAGTTATCGGACAACCTAAAGGCGTTGTAACCTCACCCATAAAAATGCGAAAAAATGGAAAAGTCGAAACCATCGCGTCGCTCCGACCGCCTCTTTTCGATAGCGGTGACATCCCTAAATCTCTACTAAGTTCATAAAATCTATCTTTGGGAAGAGATTTAGTAAAAATATCTGCTAATTGAGGTTTGGTATCAACATATTCAATTTTACAATTACCCTTACTAACATGATCACTTAAAAAATTATGTCTAATATCTATATGCTTAGTTCTAGAGTGCATAACAAGATTCTTAGTAAGGTTAATTGTGCTTGTATTATCACACATCAAAGGAATGTTATTCAAAAAAATATTATAATCTTCTAAATGTTGCTTCATCCAAAGAATTTGAGCACAACAATTTTCAGTTGCAATATATTCAGCCTCAGTTGTGGATAATGCAACTCAAGCTTGTTTCTTAGAATTCCAAGATACTAAGGATGATCCTAATAGATGACATGTTCCACTAGTGCTTTTTCTATCTATTTTACATCCTCCATAATCAGCATCAGAATAACCTAATAAGCTAGGAGAAGCTTCAGATGGATACTATAATCCAAATCTTGTAGTTCCTTTTAGATATTTTAAAATTCCTTTTACTGCAGTTAAATGAGATTCTTTTGGACATGCTTGAAATCTAGCACACACAAACAAAATGCATAATATCAGGTCTACTTGCAGTTAAGTATAACAGTGAACCTATCATACCTCTATACATTGATTGATTTATTTCCAAACCTTATTCGTCCTTATCAAGATAGCAGGACGTTCTCATTGGTGTGTTAGCTTCTTTTGCAGTGTCCATCTTGAGAACTTCTTTGTAGTATTTGGTTTGTGACACAAAAGTGTCATCTTTTAGTTGCTTAATTTGAAGTCCAAGGAAGAAGGTTAATTCTCCCATCATGGACATTTCAAATTCATTCTGCATAATACTAGAAAATCCTTCACATAAAGAGTTATTAGTTGATCCAAAGAGAATATCATCAACATATACTTCGACTAACAAAATATGTTCTCCTACTCTTTTAATAAACAAAGTAGAATCAATTTGTCCTCTTAAAAAATCATTTGATATTAGAAAATTGATTAGTCTTTCATACCATGATTTAGGGGCTTGCTTTAATCCATAAAGTGCTTTCTTTAATTTAAAGATATGGTCAGCATATTTAAAATCTTCAAATCCTGGAGGTTGTTCTACATAAACATATTCTTTAATAAAACCATTTAGAAAAGAACTTTTAACATCCATTTGATACAATTTGAATTTCATTATTGAAGCATAAGCAAGAAGTAGGCGTATAGCCTCTAACCTGGAAACAGGAGCATGAGTTTCATCATAATCAATACCTTCCAATTTGTAAGAATTAATGGTTGAGTTCAAGAGGGGGGGTGAATTGAACTTTTGAAAACTTTTTCGAAAAACACTCTTTCTTTTGGAAGAATGATTAAACTTTATCCAATCTTTTGTTAGGCAAATTTGATTTTAAACAAAGCAAGAATATAAGCAAGAATTGTAAAGAGATGAAAGCAGAAATTCAACACAAGAGTTTATACTGGTTCACTCTTCCCAGAGCTACATCCAGTTCTTGACAAATCTGCCAAGTTCCACTAATTCCAAGTGAAAAATACAACCCAATAGATATACACCAATCTACCCCAAGAACTATCTTACAACACCACAAGATAGACTCTTGAATTAACCACCCAGTAACCAAACCCAGTTACTGTAACCAGTGCAGATTCAAAACCCAATCTACACAATTAACCTTTGTACAAGTGTATCAAAAGAATAAACATGGACTGTAGCTTTAACAATATAGAAGTCCAGAAGCAATTTCCCAACTCAGAACTTTCTCTCTTGATGAACTTTCAACAACCTTGATCTAAACGCCTTATGATATGAAAAGTTTTATGAATGCACAGAGAAAGGCACTAATATGATAGCTCTAAGATTGCTTTGAAATGTTTTTCAAATTGTATGTTTTCAACAGAGAAACCAAAACTGTATTTATAGAGTAAAAAGTGAGAAACTGTTAGATTCAATCAGTAAAAATGCCTTGGAGTCGCAGATTGACCGATCAGAATAACTTTATGACCGCTCAGAACCAGATATGATCGATCAAAATTGAGTTGTGATCAATTAGAGTACTTTTCAATCGATTAAAATGACGATTCAATCGATTGATTTCATTTAAAAGCTAATTCAATCGGTTGTTTCGAGTTTTCAATGGATTGAAACAGTTTAGAAAAAATGATAGCTCTCTGTTTCAACAGATTAAAATATATTTCAACAGATTGAAATCCTATGATGCTTTAGAATGAAAAAATTATATCTCTGTTTCAATTGATTAAAACTTATTTCAACAGATTGAAATCCTGTGATACCTTAGAATGAAAAATGATCTTTCTGTATCAACAGATTGAACTTGATTTCAACAGATTAAAATTGCGAAACCTTTAATATGGAAAAATCATTAAGAATATTTTAACCTGTTGATTCTGCGATTCAATCAATTAAAATTTTGACTGTGTATGAACATTTCCTATGTTAAGTGATTTTAACAGATTGAAAACTTCTTTTTAACAGATTGAAAAACTCAGTTTGTTCTTTTAATGCTTAAAAGGTTGGTTTTTCATGCAGTAAAATAAGTTCAATGAGATGCATCATTTAAAGGCGCTTATCACAAGATCTATTGAACTATCAAGAGATTAAATTCTAAACCTATAACCTATCTATCTACACACCCACAAAATAAACTCTCTAAACTCTATATGTCTTCATCAAATCCAACAAGTGCTTCAATCTCCCCCTATTTGATGGAGGCAAATAACCACTGCACCTGCAGAAAGAAATAACAGAACAGAGACATATATGATTTTGTGATGTGTGTGTAGTGTCAGTTATAAGCAAATACTTCTCCCCCTATTTGACTTCATCAAACAGTGTTTTAATTACAGTCCAGAAGTACCATGTAGGTACCAAAAAAACAAAAGAAACAAGTGAACAAATGCATTAAAACGAGACTTCATTCATCACCATCCCAGGGACCCTGATTGAATTGGAGGTCTCCAATTCTGTTGAAGATATCCTCCAGTTGATTATCAATATACTGAAATCTAGCAATGGAGTCTTCATAGAGTCGATGCTGGCGAGCTTGCAGAGCAAATGTCATCTCCATGTGCCTCCTCTGATTGGTTTGCAATTCATTCATCTGACACAGCATAGTCCGTTTGAATTGCGAAAGAGGCGTGCCACGGTCAGGTTGTGGTATATAAGGAATCACTTCCAATGGAGACTGCTCTTCCATAACATCTTCCATGGGGTCTGTTTGTCTTGCTTTAGCAGCACTCGGAGCACCAGTATTCACATCTTCTTCCTCTTGTTCTTCTTCTTCTACTTCTTCTTCTCTCCCAACTTCTTCTTTCGAAATCCAATCACCATCAATCTTGATGAATCCCATTTTATGAAGGATGGAGTTGTTAATCTCATTTGTGGGGCGAATGGTTTCAGCTAATTCTCCTTCCAAGTCAATACCAAAATGAGTCAGAAATTTAGAGATCAAGATTGCATAAGGAAACCTAAAATCACTTAGCCTTTTTGCTTTGATCATATGGTCCTTGATGACAAATACCCAGTTTACTCTGATTCTGTGATGGATACAGTACATCAGCACTAAATCGCCTTCATTTAGTACTGCATGATTGCTCCCCCTGGGAGTAAGCTGCCAGGCCACTATAAATGCAAGAATTCTTTCTTCAAGTTTCAACTTTCCAGTGTTGAAGGAACTCACAGAGTCACGCTTATTTCTCAAACACTATCGAAAGTATTGAACTTTGTTGAATTCATCCACATCAGAGGTATATCCTTTAGTGACTTTCACTCCTTCATCCTTGAGTCCAACAACATCTTTCCAGACAGTGGGAGTAATCTCTATTTCCACTCCTTTAACTTGAGTTCTGAGTGTAGAGCCTTCAAATGACAGATTAGTGAAGAAAACTTTGATAAGGTCAGGATAGATTTTACCATTGAGCTCAAGGAACTTCTGAAGCTTCTGGTGTTGCAGTAGCTTCCGAACACCTCTGAATCCTTCAGCATCCAACCACGAGAATTTCAGAACCTTGGGAATATTAATTTGTTTCCTGCTCATTTCGTGAATGAATAAGTCCATCTTTTCTTGGTTCCCATTGAACCAGGATTCAATCCGCCCTCCTCCTGAGGTTCCTTGCATAGCAGCTGAGGATTCTCCTTTACTGAACTTCTTCCTCCCGGATTTGGTGCGCTTCAACATTTTGTTTTGAGAGATGAACCAAAAAACAGAGAAGAGAGAATTTCAAGGAGAGAGTACAAGATTTTCGAATCAATATTTCATGCTAAGAGGAAATGAGACTCTTCATCTACTTTGAATAGTCAAGTTTTGTCTCTTTGTGAATTACTGTTGTTCTGCTCCATGCATCAGAGATGGTAAAGGTAGAGAGAGAGAAAGAGAATTGTTACTGTGATATTCAATTACCTTCACATCTGATTTCCAATCACAGTCATTCAGTTTTTATTGGATAACTATTACATTTAAGAGAGTAGCTGAAGTTGTTCCCAGTTCCAAAGGCACTCATCCCAATCTGCAGTAAGTTATTAGAGGCAACGCATACACTACTAATCCAAAAAAAAAAAATTAACCAATTGGTTTTCCATAAAATCAATTGATTTTCAATTACTGGTATAGATTCAGATCATCACAAGTAAAATAAATCGATTGAATCGAAGATTGAATCGATTGATTTGTAAAAGAAAAAACATGCAGAACATCAAAAGTGAATTAAATTGATTGAATCGAAGATTTAATCGATGGATTTGTAAAAGAAACATATGCAGAGCAACAGAGTTATTGAAATAAATCGATTAAAAGCTTATTTAATCGATTAAACTGGTAATACATCATGAACAGAGATTGAGAATCAGGAAATCAACAGATTATTTCGCAATTTCAATCGATTAAAACACATAATTTCAGAATTTTGAGTCAATTTAATCGATTGAACATGTTATCAACCTGTTAAAAAGCACAGTATCATAATAAAGAATCAATTATTCAATACTTGATATATCCAGAATTCCTAATTCAGTTCTAAGCATATTAAGTCTATCTCTAGGGAGTGGTTTGGTGAACAAGTCAGCTAATTGTTTCTCAGTTTCAATGAATAAAATTTCACAATCACCCCTAGATACATGTTCTCTAATAAAGTGATGTCTAATTTCAATATGCTTAGTTCTAAAGTGTTGAATAGGATTCTTAGTTAGATTAATTGCACTAGTATTATCACAAACCAGAGGTATCGTGTTGAGAAATACTCCATAATCTTTCAATTGTTGTTTAAGGTAGATACTTTGAGCACAACAACTCCCGGCTGCTATGTATTCAGCTTCAGCAGTTGAAAGAGCTACACATGCTTGTTTTTTGCTATGCCATGATATGAGACTGCTTCCCAGTAAATGACATGTACCAGAGGTACTTTTCCTATCCAATCTACATCCTGCAAAGTCAGAATCAGAAAATCCAACAAGTTTAAGAGATGCACCTTTAGGATACCATAGTCCAACATTAATGGTTCCTTTAAGGTACTTGAGAATCCTTTTAGCCGCGGTGAGGTGAGATTCTTTTGGATTTTCCTGAAATCTAGCACAAAGACAAACACTGAACATAATGTCAGGCCTACTAGCAGTCAGATATAGAAGAGATCCAATCAAACCTCTATATTTAGTTTGATCAACTGATTTTTCTTTTTCATCTAAATCTAGACAGCAGTTAGTAGACATAGGTGTGGAGGATTCTTTGTAATTATGCATATCGAATTTCTTCAACAACTCATTACAGTATTTAGATTGATTTAGGAAAATACCATTCCTTAATTGTTTAACCTGGAGACCAAGGAAGAAATTCAATTCTCACATCATTGACATTTCAAATTCACTTTGCATTTCCTTAACAAACTTATTACACAGAGCTTTATTAGTAGAACCAAAGATGATATCATCAACATAAACCTGCACCAGAATAATGTCAGATCCAGATTTCTTAATGAATAAGGTTTTGTCAACTTCACCTCGTTTGTAGCCTTGATCAATTAAGAAATTACTTAGCCTCTCATACCATTGTCTAGGAGCTTGTTTTAATCCATAAAGAGCCTTTTTCAACTTGTAGACATGGTCAGGATGTTTGTGATTTTCAAAACCAGGAGGCTGAGCAACATAGACTTCTTCATTAATGAGTCCATTTAGAAAGGCACTCATGACATCCATCTGAAGTAATCTGAAACCACTAATACAAGCATAAGATAATAACAGTCTAGCAGCTTCAAGTCTAGCTACTGGTGCAAAGGTTTCATCAAAATCAATTCCTTCCTGTTGATTATATCTTTTGGCTACCAACCTAGCTTTATTTCTAGTAATAATCTCGTGTTCATCTAATTTGTTTTTGAATACCCACTTAGTACCAATTACATTGATATCTTTGGATTTAGGAACTAATTCCCACACATTATTTCTTTCAAACTGATTAAGCTCATCATGCATGGCACTAACCCAATATTCATCATTTAATGCATCCTTAACAGTTTTAGGTTCAATTTTTGAAATGAATGCCATATGATTGCATAATTGATTAAGAGAATGCCTAGTGGATACTCCCTTATTGATTTGTCCAATGACATTGTCTAGAGAAAGATCTCTTGGGACAATCCATTCTTTAGGAAACTCATCCAAGATATCTTCTTCCTGATCTTCAGCAATTCTTTCTGGTGGATCAGCTTTTGTAGGATCAATTGATTGATCACCTTCTTCGATAGTACACTGATCTAAACCACTGGGATGTTTTAACTGATAAGAATTATCAGTTAAATCGTCATCATCTGCAGTACCTGTTGTTTTATTCTGCAACACTCGAGGAGACTCATTAAAAACAACATGTATTGATTCTTCAACAGATTTTAGTCTTAAATTATAGACTCTATATGCATGAATGTTAGAAGAATAGCCAAGAAAGATCCCTTTATCAGATTTTTCATCAAACTTGCCAATATTTTCTTTCCCATTGTTTAAAATGAAACATGTACATCCAAAAACCCTGAAATAGTTTATGTTGGGTTTTCTTCCTTTGTAAAGTTCATATGGGGTTTTCTTAAGAATGGGTCTAATCAAAACTCTATTCAAAACATGGCAAGCAGTGTTTATAGCATCTGCCCAAAAGTATTTAGGTAAAGCATTTTCACAAAGCATTGTTCTAGCAAGTTCCACAACGGATCTGTTCTTCCTTTCCACAACACCATTTTGTTGAGGAGTTCTCGGAGCAGAAAAGTTGTGTTTTATGCCATACTTTTCACAGAACAATTCAAACTTTTCATTTACAAATTCTCCACCATTGTCACTTTGAATAGATGTACTGAAATGACCTTTCTCATTATGTAGAACCTTGGCAAGCTTTTTAAAAGATTTGAAAGAATCAGATTTGGCTTTTAGAAATATAGTCCAAGTAAATCTAGAAAAATCATCAACAATTACCATGATATAGAGATTACCACCTAGGCTTTTATTTCTTGAAGGACAAACCAAATCCATGTGAAGCAGTTCCAAAGGTCTGGAAGTAGAAACAATGTTTTTGTTTGAAAAGGATTTTCTAGTTTGTTTACCTTTTAAACAAGCTTCACAGATTTTGTCTTTCAGAATTTGAAGCTTAGGTAGCCCAGAGACTAAATCTTTAGAAATCAGTTTGTCAAGATGATTAAGATGAATATGTGCAAGCCTTCTATGCCATAACCAAGATTCTTCTTCTTTAGTAAGAAGACAGCTTTGAGATGAGATAGAATGCTTGATATCTAGCATGTAAATGTTATTTAACCTCTTACCTACCAACATTACCGTGTCAGATTTTGGCTCATAGATTAGGCATATTTCTGGTTTGAAGATAACCTTGTGACCTAGATCACATAATTGACTTATACTGATTAAGTTGTGCTTGAGACCTTCAACAAGAAGAACATTGTAAATAGTCACGGTTTCACCATCTCCTATATCTCCAGAACCTAAGATTCTTCCCTTGTTGTTGTCTCCATATGTCACGTGTCCTCCATTCTTCAATCTCAGTTTCTGGAATTTTGAAATATCACCTGTCATATGCCTTGAGCATCCATCGTCCAAGTACCAAAGTGATTCTTGCTTGTTGTTCCTGAAAAATCAAACATCAAGTATTTGGTACCCTTAATTACTTTGGGTCCTTAGTGGTCAAATTTTATGTTTCACATATTTTGGAACCCATCTCATTTTACCCAGTGGCACAAAGTGTTTTCTAATATGACAAAATTTTATAGTATGCCCTTTTTTCATACAATAATGACAAGATGAGAAAGGAGATGCTGTTGGTTTTCTAAAAGAAAAGAGATTCAAATATCTTTTAGTTTTAACCCCAACCTTAGGTTTGTACCCAATTCCAGTATGATCAAAAACACAGTTTTGGGACCCAGGAAGTGTATCTAAGTTTTCTTTACCTTGAGTAAACTTAGACAGAGTTTTAATCAAATACTCAACCTTATTCTGCAAAGAGATACACTTTTCACACTTGTTGTTAGTAGTAGCATTACCAGCAGATGAATTATTGTAGATTATCTCAAGATGTTCCATATCTGTCTTGCTTTCTAGTAATTCTCCTTCTAGAATTTTAACCCTATTCTCTAACCAGTTATTTAGTCATTTTAACCGATTATTTGTATGAGATAAACTCCTAGCTTCATTATGCATTTCATTGAAAGCATTTAGTAATGTCGTTGTAATTCATTTCATTTTACTGTAGGGGTTGAACTTACATGCGATGAAGAGGATTCACGACCGACCATTAAGCATAGATTCACTTCTTCACCTTCGAGATATAGAACTAGAGGATGAATCATTGTCTGGCCAAGCTATGTAGGCCTTTTTCCCTTTGTACTTTGACTCTTTTTTGTTTTGATTCTTGGATTTTTACGGAATTCACTCCTTATGTGTCCACTGCTTACCACAAGAATAACAAGTAAAAGTATTTTGAGTAGATTCAGTTCTTTTATCGGACTACCTTTTAACCTGGCCGATTCTGTTCTTCTTTCTAAGAAATTTCCCAAACTTCTTAACCAATAGAGTCAGATTCTCAGATTCATCTTCTTTAGAATTACTACTTTCTTCAATTGTCTTGAGAACAATGTTTCTGCTTTTCTTTTCTGCATTTTCTTGTTCTTTAAACCTATTGATCTCATACTCGTGTTCCCTTAGCTTACCAAACAATGATGCAGTAGTCATCTCGGTTAAGTTTCTTGATTCCGATATAGCTTGTCACCTTTGGTTGCCAAGTTCTATCCGGACATTTTAGAATCTTGATGTTTAACTCTTCCTTGTCAAATGTCTTGCCTAATCCAATTAGATGATTGACTATATGCGTGAATCTTTTACGCACATCCGTAATGGTTTCACCTTGCTGCATTTTGAACAATTCATAGTCCCTAATTAATTCATGCTTTCTTGCCCTTTTCACATCGGAGGTACCCTCATGAGTGACCTCTAGAATCTCCCACATTTCTTTGGCGAGGCACATTGAGAAACCACTGAAAAACTCATCAAGATTTAAGGCAGAGGTAATAATATTCTTAGCGAGTATAATCATATTGTACTTTCCTATTTTCTACATCAGTTAATTCAGCCCAGTCTTTTTCAACAATTTTACCATCTACTGTATGAGTTGGTTTGAAAGGCCCATTAACAATTGTATCCCAAATACCCCTATCAAGAGATTCAATAAAGATTTTCATTCTAACCTTCCAGAAAGAATAATTCACACCAGCAAATAGAGGAGGCCTATTAATGGAGGCTCCTTCCGAAAAAGTCATCTTTCCCTCAACCATTTAAACCTTTGGACCGAATTCTTGAGTAACTTCCAAGAACCAGCTCTGGTACCAATTGTAAGAATTAATGGTTGAGTTCAAGAGGGGGGGTGAATTGAACTTTTGAAAACTTTTTCGAAAAACACTCTTTCTTTTGGAAGAATGATTAAACTTTATCCAATCTTTTGTTAGGCAGATTTGATTTTAAACAAAGCAAGAATATAATCAAGAATTGTAAAGAGATGAAAGCAGAAATTCAACACAAGAGTTTATACTGGTTCACTCTTCCCAGAGCTACATCAAGTTCTTGACAAATCTGCCAAGTTCCCTAATTCCAAGTGAAAAATACAACCCAGTAGATATACACCAATCTACCCCAAGAACTATCTTACAACACCACAAGATAGACTCTTGAATTAACCACCCAGTAACCAAACCCAGTTACTGTAACCAGTGCAGATTCAAAACCCAATCTACACAATTAACCTTTGTACAAGTGTATGAAAAGAATAAACTTGGACTGCAGCTTTAACAATATAGAAGTCCAGAAGCAATTTCCCAACTCAGAACTTTCTCTCTTGATGAACTTTCAACAACCTTGATCTAAACACCTTATGATTTGAAAAGTTTTATGAATGCATAGAGAAAGGCACTAATATGATAGCTCTAAGATTGCTTTCAAATGTTTTTCAAATTGTATGTTTTCAACAGAGAAACCAAAACTGTATTTATAGAGTAAAAAGTGAGAAACTGTTAGATTCAATCAGTAAAATGCCTTGGAGTCGCAAATTGACCGATCAGAATAACTTTATGACCGCTCAAAACCAGATATGATCGATCAGAATTGAGTTGTGATCGATCAGAGTATTTTTCAATCGATTAAAATGACGATTCAATCGATTGATTTCATTTAAAAGCTAATTCAATCGGTTGTTTCGAGTTTTCAATGGATTGAAACAGTTTAGAAAAAATGATAGCTCTCTGTTTCAACAGATTAAAATATATTTCAACAGATTGAAATCCTGTGATGCTTTAGAATGAAAAAATGAT
The DNA here is from genome assembly GCA_963425845.1 of Sphenostylis stenocarpa. Lineage (NCBI taxonomy): Eukaryota > Viridiplantae > Streptophyta > Magnoliopsida > Fabales > Fabaceae > Sphenostylis > Sphenostylis stenocarpa. The sequence continues at coordinate 60,072,846 of OY731404.1, forward strand.
CTCTCTGTTTCAATTGATTAAAACTTATTTCAACAGATTGAAATCCTGTGATACCTTAGAATGAAAAATGATCTTTCTGTATCAACAGATTGAACTTGATTTCAACAGATTAAAATTGCGAAACCTTTAATATGGAAAAATCATTAAGAACATTTTAACCTGTTGATTCTGCGATTCAATCAATTAAAATTTTGACTGTGTATGAACATTTCCTATGTTAAGTGATTTTAACAGATTGAAAACTTCTTTTTAACAGATTGAAAAACTCAGTTTGTTCTTTTAATGCTTAAAAGGTTGGTTTTTCATGCAATAAAATAAGTTCAATGAGATGCATCATTTAAAGGCACTTATCACAAGATCTATTGAACTATCAAGAGATTAAATTCTAAACCTATAACCTATCTATCTACACACCCACAAAATAAACTCTCTAAACTCTATATGTCTTCATCAAATCCAACAAGTGCTTCACTCTTGACAGTACCCCTTTGCCACAAGTCTAGCTTTATTCTTTGTTATGTTCCCATCTTCATCAAGCTTGTTTCTAAATACCCATTTTGTTCCAATTACTTGATGGGATTCTTCTCTTGGAATTAATTCCTAGACTTGATTTCTTTCAAATTGATTTAGTTCTTCTTGCATTGCAATGCACCATTGATCATCTTTAAGTGCTTACTCAACATTTTTGGGTTCAATCTGTGAAACAAAAGCTATAGACTTATAGAAATTGGTCATATTTCTATTACTTACCCCTTTTGAGATGTCACTAATTATATTGTTAATTGAAAGTCCTCTTGGTGATTGCCACTCTTTTGCCAATTCAGTTGGTTGTGATGGTTTGTTTTCATTTAGGTACATTTCTTCTAGAGCTTCTCTTATGTACTCATCATCACCTGCATATTCTTTTCTTGACTCAAGAGGATTTCCCTCAAGGTCTACAACTTCATCAAATGTAAAATGCATAGATTCTTCAATATTCAAAGTTTTTCTATTGAATACTCTATATGCTTTGCTAGAAAGTGAATAACCTAAGAAGATAGCCTCATCAACTTTTGAATCAAATTTACCTAAATTGTATTTACCATTATTTAAATCAAAACATTTACAATTAAAGATTTTCAAATAAGCTACATTTGGTTTTCTTCCTTTAAATAGCTCATAAGGAGTCATTTTCAAGATAGGTCTAATGAGCATTCTATTTAAAACATAGCAAGCAGTACTTACACATCAGCCCAAAAGTATTTAGGAACTTTGGATTCATTCAACATAGTTCTAGCTAATTCCTCTAGTGATCTATTTTTTCTTTTAACTACACCATTTTGTTGGGAGGTTCTAGGTGTAGAAAAATTATGTAAAATACTATTCTCTTCACAAAACTTTTCAAAAGATTCATTTTGAAATTCTCCACCATGATCACTTATTAACACTTTAATTCTTAAATCCTTTTTGTCGTCGCCCTCAAAAAGAGGCGGTCGGAGCGACGAGATGGTTCTGACTTTCCAATTTTCGCGTTTTTATGGGTGATGTTACAACGCCTTTAGGTTGTCAGATAACCGGGCTGAACCTAGGGGTGAGGTTTTCGAAAAGGTGTTCTTAGGTCGTCTGATAACCGGGCTGACCTAAGAACTAATCTAAAAGGGTTCTTATGGAGTCGTCACCGATGTTTTTACTGAAAACATCGAAAAAGGAGAGAAAAGACGTTGGTTTTCAAAAACCAACTTCGGTCGTTAAAACCAGAGTTGGGTAAGGAAGTTAGTTACGTGTAAAGGAAGTGTTAGTTCCCTTACGACGCCCCTTTCGGGTTCCCTATGATAGGCCAATTATTTTATAGATAAACTTTCGAAAAGACGCTTTTACCTTTTTATTTGGGGAATTTAATCATAAAAATAAAGACAGTAAAAAAAGAGGGAGAGAGTGAAGAAACCTCTGAAGCAAGCTTTTTGATTAATTCTCTTAAATATAGGGTGCGTTTTGGCAGCCCTTCGCTCTTACAACGCTGGAAATCTCTCGAAAACGCTATAAAAAGCTCTCTAAGACACTTAGAAACTCCAGAAATTCTTCGGAGGGACTCTAGGAGGAGAATTTGAAGAAAGTGTAGAAGGGAAAGTGGAAGAACTATGTGAAATGAGGGGGGGAGCGCTCACTATTTATAGGGATTCACGCCTGTCAGGTCGAGACGGCCGTCTCGCCATTCGGGACGGCAGTCTTGACTTGCAAAAGTGGCGAGACGACGGTATCGAATTTTCAAGAAGGCCTTCTCGCCAAACAGGAGGGGAGTCTCGCCATTGGCAAGTGGCGAGATGGCCATCTCGCCAAACGAGACGGCCATCTCGACTTGCATCAATGGTGAGATAGCGGTCTCAAAAAGCGAGACGGCAGTCTTGACTCCTGAAGGCGAAAATCCTTATTTTTGTACAGAAAATCCTTCCTACTCTAACATGGGGCCTAATAGTCTCTCCTAGTGGCTTTTTAGGCTTCATCCATCTTCAAATAGTAGGTTTTCTGCTCTTATTTTGAGGCCAGGAAAGATTTAGGGTCTACAACTGCCCCCCCTTTACCTGACTAGTCGACTGTTGGCCTGTCGTGCCAAGAAGATCGACTGGAGGGTAAAGGATTTGACCCTCTTGCCCGGTTACCCTTCGGATGTTCCGTCTTGCGGCGGTTGATCTTCTGGGGAAAAGTGTGTTGTGCACCTCTAGGATGCTCCTTCTGATGGCAGCTGATCCCTTCGGTTGATGAGTATGAACCCCCATCTGGTTTGACGAGTATGAACCCCCGTCTGGTAAGACCCCTTTTGTAAGGCTTCATGACTACACACCCCCATCTGGTGTTTGACGAGTATGAACCCCGTCTGGTAAGCCCCCTTTTGTAAGGCCTAATGAGTACACACCCCCATCTGGTGTTGAGTCCACTTTGTAGGACTACTGGTGGTGGCGGCTTACTGCTCTAGCTCATGCGCCAGTTGGGAAACCTTAGGATGCTCCTTTGATGCGGTAGCTGACCCCTTGGTTGACGAGTACAAACCCTCATCTGGTTAAGTGCCTCTGGATGCTCCTTCTGATGGTAGCTGATCCTTTGGCTGTGGTGGCGGCTTACTGCTCTAGCTCATGCGCTGGTGTTGTGATACTTTCTTTTGTCTTTGCTTTTGTCTTTTTTGGGAGTGGTCGTTCGGTTTGTGCCGAGGATTTCTTTGACTCTTCCATTGGTTTTCCGGCTTTGGTGGCTGTTGGGTAGTCTTGTTTATTTTTTTTGTTCGACTTTTGCTGGTCGTCGAAAATCTTCTTGGTCAATGTGGTTGACTTGTTTTGTTTTTTATCCTGCCTTTTTCCACGATTATATCTTTTTTCTCGCGATTTCGGATTTTGGCTTTTTTGAGATTAAGCGTAAGTCTTTTTACTTTTTAGTTTCTTTTCGTTACGCTGACTTTTCGAAAAGAGAGAAAAATGAATGCAAGAAAAATTTTATTTATGGTGAATTTTTATTACAACATTTATTTTTCGAGTACTATCCCTAAGATGGTGGACTTGAGCCAGGAGACGATCCGGGAGGATGGAATTGCCGGTACATGTGCCTCTGAAACTCTGCCTGGTCTCGGATTGCGTCGAGGTGTTCTTGCCGGAACATCGCCAGGTCTTGCCTCATTCCCTCTTATATCTGGTCGAATGTCTCCATCCTTGTGTCGAAGATGTCCTGCCTTAAGGACATCTGGTCCTATCTTAGGGACATTTGGTCGAATTGCTGGCGCAAGTTGTAGAGGTTGCGATTGATGCCAGCAAAGTCGTCCGTGTACTGTTGTTGCTGTTGCTGGAAATCTGGGGGTGTCGGGAGATCTTGCATTGCCACTATGTCCCGGAGATCCAGAGTTATGTCCAGTGAGGGGTGGAGGATCAACCGAGACCCTTTGCGGAGCAACATCCCCATGTTGACCAAGATGGACCCGTTAATAGTCTCGGGTCGAAGGTTGGAGGTCAGTTCTTCCCTGCCGCTGCACCCCCATTTTTCTGCCAGTGGGGTGATGAGGAGAGCCATGAGGATGGCTCCCACGGGACGGCTCCCGAAGTCCTTAAGGGCCTTCACGAAGAAGTATTCGGGGTTGCACCAGTGCCCTTGGCTCATGCAGTAGAGGGCGAAGAGATCTGGGTAGGTGACCTTACCCTGACTCTCTTTCCGGCTGTGGACAGTCCCAGCCAACAACTTGTGGCAAATGCGGAGGGCGGGGGTAAGTACGGATCCCTTCAGCAGGGATGGCAAGGTGTGCATCCCGGTGAGTTCCTCCCACATCTCGCCGGCGGTAAGGGTAGCGAGGCGTTCGCAGATGGCCTCCTGGTATTTCCGAGTCAGGACATCCTCGGGTCGGACGAATCCAATAGACACGTTGAATTCATCCAAGGTCGTTGTCTGGTACATCCCTTTCATGAAGTAGGTTACCATCTTCGTCAGTGGGAGGCCCGACACCATGGTGGGAAGTTCGCAGTAGGCGATGGAGGCGAGGAATTCCATCACTGCCTGTGGGTAGACGTGAGTGGGAGGAGACTGGAGCAGGAAGCGCCATCTGATGCTGTCGAGGTAGGCACGGACGTCGTCTTCCCAACCGAACTCGGCAAGGATACCGAAGTCCAGCCTCAGCATGGGGTGCCAAGTGTACCCCTGAATATGCTCCAGGCGGGCCTGGTGTGAGGGCGAGAGCTACGTTGGATCTTGTGGAGTTGGGGTTGTGGAGCTACTGGGGCCAGAAGAACCCCTTCTCTTTCTGGATGCTTCTCCTCTATGCATTTTGGTAGTAGGATGCTCAAAAATAGGAGAAAAGAGGGTAGGAGTGCAGGAGAGAGTGTTTGAGAACCCCCTCCAAGGCCCCCTATATATAGGATTTTCGTTGGATTCGGGACTGTCATCTGGGAAGTCGAGACGGTGATCTCAGAAGTTGAGACGGTGGTCTCGTTTCAGTGTGAATTGAGACGGCAGTCTGGGAGGACGAGACAGCGGTCTCGATTTTTAGAAGTTTTTTTTTTTTTGAAGAAAATAGGACCTTGTTCAAAAACATTTTATGCATGCAATGTTTTCATGTTTGATGTCCTATAATGCCTATTTCATTAGTTTTTTAGAAGGATTAACTGGTACATCTTGTAGAGACGGGTGCCCTCTGATTTTTGCTTCTTCTGCTGTACTTGGCTGTACCATTCCGGACTTAACGTGACCGAAGAATAATTTCCTCTTCTTTTTTCTTCCTTTGTTTTTTTTTTTCACAATATTGGCGAAACACGACTTTATTTATGGTGTGGTAAAGCCTTATTTTGTGCTTCTAATCGACCAGCTTGATTGTAATGTCAATGGTAAATTTTGATTATTTGGACGCGCTTTGATTCTTTTCTTTTCTTGTTTATTTAGACAAGGTTATTATGAGGTCTAGTCATGAAATAGCAAGAAGAGAAGTAGATAATAAGAAGTGTATTCTTTATTAATTAATAAGGGAATATGTGCCCTGAAATGCCCGGGGGTTGGGCTAGCCCCGGGGGATAATCTCTAACAATCATTGGATTTACATCCCTTAAGCGAAGAAAAAGATCTCATAATGACTAGGGTAGCTCTTGGCGCTTGCATCCCTCCGCTTCGGAATATCTGTTTGAGTGTGCGGAGGGGAGACTTCCCTTTTCTTGCTTCTGCTCGGCCCTTTGTAGGGTCATATCCTAGGCCACACTTAAAAGGATTATCTTTGAATTCTGGGGGTTCCCTCATCCCTTGGGAATCTGCCCCTAATCCTTGGCCAGGATGGTAACCATGCTTCATCATCATACGGGCTACCTTTGTGTTTTTGGCAAGTCTTTCTACACTGGCAATTTCGAGCGCTTGAAAAGATGTTTCAAGGGCCTCTTCAGCCGCATCCACATAAGGTTGGGTGGACGGTCCACTGATCAGGATATCGTCTTCTGCTTGGACCGTGACCAACTTGTTTTCCACTATAAACTTAATTTTTGGTGGATCGTTGAAGGTACTGCCTTAGCGTTGTGAATCCAAGGTCTGTCGAGGAGACAACTATATGCCGGAGTAATATCCATTACATGGAAATCGACGTTGAAGATAGTGGGTCCAACTTGGATTGGCAGATTGACTTCTCCCACTACTTCTCGTTTGGATCCATCGAAGGCTCAAATGATAGTGCTGCTTGGGCGCATACGGGTTCCTTGAACAATCAGCTTGTCGAGTGTGCACTTGGGCATCATGTTCAAGGATGACCCGTTATCCACAAGAACTTTAGCGACGAGGTACTCCTTGCACTTGATAGAAATGTGTAAGGGTTTGTTGTGGTTTGACCCTTCGAGGGGGAGCTCTTCCTCTGTAAAGGTGAGGTGATCGCTTGCCATAATGTGACCGACGATCCTCTCGACCTTTTCTTGGGATATGGTGTGAGGTACATGTGCTTCACTTAAGACCTTCATCAGGGCATTTCTATGCGGTTCCGAGCTCATCATTAGAGATAACAGGGTTATCTTAGCAGGTGTATGATTGAGCTGGTCAATAATGGAATACTCGCTTTGCCTTATGAACTGGAGTAATTCGTCTGTCTCCTCCTTGGATTCTTTATTTTATTTTTCTTCGGTCTGTTTATTTTTCCCTTTATTTTTGGGGACATCTTCTTGTAAGTCCTTGGGGGAGTAGACCCTTCCACTTCTAGTCATGCCCCCAATGTCGGCTATATTGGAGATATCCTCCTTTATTGGTGAAGATGTCCCGTATCTCCACGATACAACTTTATTTGACTCATAGGGGAAAGGACGTGACATAAATAGTCGCACGGGTATCCTTGCCCCTTCTTCCTTATTGGTTTTGAGGACCAACGGTTGAGGTTTATTGTCCTCTTGGGGTGGATCAACCGTTGGGGAAAGCTTGATTAAAAGTGGTTTCTCTCCATTCTTCAGATTTGGAAGACGTGTCAGTTAATCCTTCCTTTTTATTATCTTGTTTATTAAAAGTGAAGGAGGGGAAGTTAAATATGCAAATGAATGATATGCATGCAAGTAGACAATCGTTGAATAAAAAAAATAATTTATCCGTAGAAGGTGTACATTCCCCTATTCCATACTACGAAGCAACTTTTGACAGAAACGGAAAAGCCTAAAGAAACCCACAGGCGGGTCTTGATCTCTATGTAATTCCCTTTCAGCTTCCCGAGCGAGTGCTTCACTTTGCTTTTGGACCGCCTGGCTCATATCTTCACTGTACTTTTGAGCCTCTTTGAACTTCGCCTCTTGATGGACGACCAAGGCTTGTAGCTCGTCGAGGTTTGCAAGGGCTCGGTCCTTTTCTCGTAGTACTTGACCGTACTGAGCTAGCCCATCTCCTTCTTTGCAGCGTAGCTCAGTGAGACTTTTGTTGAGTCTCCGGTTGACCTCTCGCTCTTGGCGTATTTCTGACCGAGTCCTTGTGAGATCTTGTAACAAGTCCTTGATCGTCTGAGCCTATTTTGCTGATTCAACCTCAAGGCGTGCTGATTTGGCGGTTATTTCTTGAAGTTGGTCATCCGAGCTGGTTCTAGCAGCTTTGGATGCTCGGATAGCTTGCTCGTTAGAGTCAGCACATTGATCCTTGAGGCGCTCTATTTCATGATCCTTTTTCTTGCATTGCCTCCATAGACCGTCTATGCTGAGGATAGATTCTTGTTCTCTTTCTTCAAGGGCCCTCATCTGGGCTCCCATGATTTCCATCCTCCGGGTCAAGGCGTCGACTTGAGTTTGAAGCTCTTCACTATTTGCACCTGTGGCGAGTGAGGTGGATGATTGAGACATCCCTCTTTTTCTCCTCCACTCCTTGTAGTCACTGGAGACAGCTACTCGAGCTTTTCCTAGCTCTCTATCTCCCATAAAGACTGGTTTCTCCCATGCTCTTCTCACAGCTAGTGAGTTGGCGATAGTGCATGGGTCTCCGAAGAAACACAGTCCTCTGAGCTCCCCTCGGGATATTGTAGTTTGAGTCCTCATGAGTTGTCTCATAGCTACTCTAGGTGAATAGGCTATGCAACCCCGGAGTCCTATCAACGGTATGCTCGGGTAATCCCCACATCCGATGAGGACTGGGCCGGGTCGGAACCAAGGGCAAACCCAGGATAATTGGTTGGCTTCCCATTGTTCCAACTCGTCCTTCCACTCTGAGGTTAGGCGTCGGTGAAAAGGGATTTTGGAGAAGCTTCTCAATGAAAGTGATGAAGATCTTATTGAATTACGTTGGCAAAGATCTTGTTGATTTGATGAAGTCAAAAATGAAGTCAAAGGCAACTTTGTGGCAGTCAAAGGTCACTTAGATAAAAGAGTAGAAGGATTAGTGTGTCTGCAGCTCTGCTTAGGTATAATCATTTTTATCTTTCTACTGCATAAGGTTTCTTCATTTAAAAGATTTTGCAAAATGCCTCTAAGAAGCGATTAAACGGTTAAAAACAAAGTATTTTGATAAAAGGTTTTTTACTTAACTATTTTAACTAATAGTATACAAGTTTTATCAACTAAAATGCTCTTAACTCTTTTGTAGCAAGTTTTTAACTGATAAGCTTTCGAAATAATCGATTGATTTCATTAAAGGAAGTTTTAAAAACCTTCTGTCAGTATTTTAACTGATACAGTTTCGAAATAACCGATTAAAATCACTTAAAATGTTCAGAGAAGTGTTCTGGCAGTATTTTAATCGATACAACTTCGAAATAATCGATTAAAACCACTTGGTGTACTATATGATCGATCAGAATAAGCATATGACCGATCAGAACCAGATATGATCGATCAGAATTGAGTTATGACCGATCAGAATTATTTTAATCGATTAAAATTGCATTTCAATCGATTAAAGCAACTTAAGAAAATTTATACTAAGCGTTTTAATCGATTAAAACAGATTTTTATCAGTTAAAATCACTTGGAAAAATTTATAAGAATGATTTGCAGTATTTTAATCGATTGAAAGACGAAACAATCGATTAAAACAGATTGGAAGATTTTTTGTAAAGAGTTTTAATTGATATAAACGTTGTCGTATCAGTTGAAACAAATTTGGAAACGTTTTAATGGATTAAAAAAAGATTTAACAGATTAGAACAAGACTTTTAATAGATTAAAAGATTATTTTAACAGATTAATTAAACCAACAGTTTTGAAAATCTTCTATATAAACAAAGTTGCTTGAAATTTTTATAAATCATCTGAAAAACATCTTTTGGCAATCAATCAAGCAATCAAAAGTGTTACTTTCAAGAAAGAATCACGCTAGTTTTTGTGAAGTTCATCAAAGTTCTTTCTTGAGGCAAAATTGCATTCTTTTGGAGAAGAAACACATACTGCAGAACTGCATAAAACTGGTTTGAGAGTTCTAAGTTTCTTCTGTTTGTTTCTTTACTTTCTTTTACTATATTGTGGGTGCCTGGAATTGTGGGCACTGGTTTCTGTAGCTGGAATTTGGCTGCAGGGTAGGTCAAGAACTGGAATTTGGTTCTTGGTGAAAGGTTAGGTGCAGGAACTGGAATTGTGGTTCTTGTGGTAGATTGAGTGTGAGGTTAAGGTTGTAATCTGTAAAACATTCAATCTAGTGGAACCCAGCTGGAATTTGGCTGGAGACTGGACGTAGCCCTGGGATTGGGTGAACCAGTATAAACCTTGGTGATATCTTTCTAAACCTTTCTCTTCTTTAATTTTGTGACTGCATTTATTTTTTATTGCTTGCTGTGTATGATTCAAGAACTGGTTAGATTTCTTAATCTTTGAAATAGATAATCTGTTAATTGCGAAAATCTTTCAAAGATCAATTCACCCCCTCTCTTGATCTCAGCCTACTTTTCTAACAATTGGTATCAAGAGCAAGGGTCTTGAAAAATACTCAAGGCTTTCGGTCCAAATTTTTTAATGGCTGAAAACAAATTACCTTTTTCTGAGGGGGCTTCTATTAATAGACCTCCACTATTTTGTGGAACAGATTATCCTTTTTGGAAGATTAGGATGAAGATCTTTATTGAATCTATTGATAGAAATGTTTGGGATGTAATTGCTAATGGTCCATTAATTACAGAAAAAGAATGGTCCAGTTTAAATGATGAAGAAAAGAAAAAAGTTCAAAGTGATTGTACTACTAAAAACATAAATACTTCTGCACTAAATATGGATGAATTTTTCAGGGTCTCCAATGCAAATCTGCCAAGGAAATGTGGGACGTTCTTGAGGTTACTCATGAGGGAACAACTGATGTAAAGAGAGCCAGAAAACATACTCTCATAAGAGAATATGAGTTGTTCAAAATGCAAACTGGAGAAAGTATTACAGATGTGCAGAAACGCTTCACTCATATCATCAATCATCTAATGGGCTTAGGTAAAACTTTTGATAAAGAAGAATTAAATATTAAAGTTCTGAAATGTCTTGACAGGTCATGACAGCCTAATGTCACAGCAATCTCAGAATCAAAAGATTTATCAGTCATGACAACAACTTCCTTGTTTGGAAAACTCAGAGAACATGAAATGGAAATTAACAGATTCAATGAGCAAGAAGTCTCTGAGAAAAAAGGTACAAGTATAGCACTAAGGGTTGAAGAAAGAAGTCAAGAATCAGAAGAGGAAAGTGAAAATCTTGGACTGCTTGTCAGAAAGTTCAATAAATTTCTCAAGAAAAAGATTCAAGATAAAGAAAAACATAAAAGGTATGAGAAGAAATCTGATTCTTTTAACTATAAATGTTATGGTTGTGGTAAGCAGGGTCATGTAAGAATGGAGTGCCCAGAAAAGAACAAATACAATGATAAGAAAGAGGAAAAAGTCAAAAGAAGAGCATATGTACCATGGGATGATAATGATACTTCATCAACAGAAAATTCTGATAATGAAGAAGTCAACTTGTGTCTAATGGCAAATCAAAATCATCAAACCAGCACTGTAAGTTCTAACTCCTCTTCAAATTTAGTGAATTATAATTCATTACAAGAAGCATTTAATGAAATGCATGAAGAAATTAAGAAACTGCAAAAAGAAAATGATAGGCTAAAAGGCATGAATAATTGGCTAGTAAACAAAGTAGATTCTCTTGAAAAGAAAATTCTTGAAGATGAAACTGATCTTGACTTTTTAAAATTAATCCATGATAATTCTGATTATGTATGTAATAAACCATGTAATAATTGTTCAGAATTACAAAAGAATATTGATTTTTTATCACAAACTGTTTCAAAGTTTACACAAGGTTAAGCTAATCTTGATGTTCTTCTTGGGTCACAAAAACTGATTTTTGACAAATCTGGTATAGGATTTAAAGCTAGGATGAAGTTCAGAAAAACACATATAAACAGGAAATCATACTCATCATCAATGGTTAAATGTTTCTACTGCATGAAAAAAGGTCATTCTGTAAAATATTGTAGAATTTAAGAAGTATGCTATTCCTAGAGGTAGAATGAAGTGGATTCCCAAGATAAATTCATTTCAAATAACCTGATCGGACCCAGTGATTATAAAAAGGGTACCAGAAACATGCTAAATCTGTTTTGCAGGAACAAAATCTGGAAGTCCCTTGGTGTTCAATACAGCAGAATTGATTCTGGTTTGGTAAATTGGATGTTTTAATTGATATAAAACAGTTTTTAATCGGTTAAAATCACTTACAGAGAATATCAGAAAATCTGTCCGTACAGTTTTAATCGATTGAAATACGAATTAATCGATTAAAATTCTGTCAGGAATTTTAGTTTAGTTGTTTTAATCGATTAAAAAGGATTTATATCAGTTAAAATCACTAAGAGGTCAAATTTAATCGATTCTTCTTCGTTTTAATCGATTTAAATTCTGGTATCATTCACTAAATTTCTTCCAGTACAAAAACAATCGGTTCTTTTATGTATTAATCGATCATTTTACTATTGCATTGTCAAACCTAATACTAAAGATCAATTTAACAGGTTAATTTGTTGATTAATCGATTAATTTGTTCCTGAAAATCATTTTTACAACATCCAATTGAAAATTGGTCAGCAAAACAGAGTCAAAAATTCAAGTTTTGTGTTAATCAAAATATGCACAATACATTTATTGCATCTGTTGACCAAGTCAAAAATTTATCAAAGAACAAAATAGCTGAAGTACCCACTGTCCAGAAACTTGTGCCTCTGTCTTTGGTCAAGGGGACAATTACATTTAAAGCTGAAACGTTGCAGTTCTGTCTCTTTGGATTTCAAAAATTTGAAATCCGATCTTCATCAAACCAGGTTCTGTACTTACCATTTCTCAACTTATCATCTTTCTTCTGTTTTCATATTTTCAAAATCTCGTATCGAATCTCTGCTGCAAACATGTTCAAAAGATCAAAATCAAGGAAGAAACAAAAGGGAGAGTCTTCCTCTGCTGGAAATCAGGGAGGCCACCTTGAAAATTGGTTCAGTGGTGATATAGATAAGATGAATAATTTCATCACTAATTTTAGTCAAAAGCAGCTTGTAATTCCCAAATTCATAAGGTTTGCTTGGCTAGATGAAGAAGGATTCACTTCGTTAAGAAGGAAACTGAAGAATAAAAAACCAAAGAATTTTCTGGAATATACTGGCAACATTCAACCAGATTTGGTAAGAGTTTTTTATGCAAATCTCACTGTCAGTGGTTCCACTTTAAGGTCTCAAGTAAAAGGAGTTAATATGGTCATTACTCCTGACATTTGGGATGAAGTTGCTGGCCTCAAAGATGTTGGTGTAAAAATCTGTAGAGGTAATATTGTTGAATTGCCAGAGTTTAACAAAATTCAATTTTTTCGTACCTGTCTCAAAGATCAAGATGATTCTGTGAGAATTTTCAATGCTGAGAAGATGAGGTTTGAATCAAGAATTCTTGCCTTCATTATTGCATGGATGCTTACTCTAAGGGGGAGTAATCATGCTATACTCAATGAGGGTGATTTGGCTCTCATGTATTGCATTGAAAATAGGATTCGGGTTAACTGGGTCTATGTTATTAAAGACCACATGGTAAAAGCCAAGAGGCTTGCTGATTATTGTGGAAACTCCAAAAGCATCTAATGAGATTGATGACTCAACCCTATGAAAAATGGGGTTTATTAAAATTGATGATGAATGGATTTCTAAGGTTGATGCTGGAATGTCTGAGGATGAGGAAGACAATGATGAAGAAGATGAGCAAGGTCAAATTTCTTCCTCTCCAGCTGCTGCAGAGGTTCTAGAATCTACCAGTGGTCAAGCTTCATATGAAAATATGGAGATCATTCCCTACATGGAACAACCTGACCGTGGGACTCCTCTGTCTCAATTTGAAAGGACAATGCTTTCTCAAATGGCCACAATACAGGAAAACCAGAGAAAGCATATGCAAATGACATATCAACATTTCCAGCAGACAAATAATCAGTTCACATCCCTTGGAAACCAGATTGATGATATCTACACCAAACTGGAAGATATGCAGCTCAACCAAGGGAACTGGGATGATTGAGTTTTTTTTTTGGACAAAAAGGGTCCATTCTTATTTTTTTTCTTTACGTCATATTTATTTTGCTTCTAATTTTTCTTTTATGGACTGTAATATTAACTGGTTATTAACCAGAAACAATCCTTTTAGCTTTGATTAATATAATGTAGGTTTTAAGCCGAATCAAGAAAACCTAGATAGAATTTAACATAGATCCCTGATAATTTTAGCTGATACAAAATGAATTTAATCGATTAAATCGATTAAAAGAAACACTTACATAGGAAATTCACAACAAAATAATCGATTAAACTGCGTATCAATCGATTAGAATCTATATGTCATATATTTGTATCAACTAAAACTAGTTTACATCAGTTAAATTAACTAAATAAGATACTATTCTGATTTTGATGAATCTATTGGTTAAAATTTAATCGATGTAGTTGATATTATTGTAAAACTTTTTTCTAAATGATCGATTTTACAAAATTTGCACTGGATTAGCCATGATATATACATCAAACATTACTAAGTTTTCAAGACTAGTTGTTTTAATCGATACAAACAAGGTTTAAATCGATTAAAAGCACTTATACAACATTTTTTCTTTACTGTTTTAATCGATTAAATGTCAATTTAATCGATTATATTAACTTACGTTTTAAACTTTCAAATTTCATCACTATTTTAATCGATTAAAACCTTATTTCAATCGATTAAAACCATTAACAAGAACTTTTTAATCGATTTTGTCCTGTTTTTAATCGATTATTACTCTGGGAAGAAAAATTAAAGGCTTTAGTTAATGGCTGTTCTTGTAACATGCTACTAAAGCATGGTTCCCTTATCTTTACACGTGTTAATTGTATTCATTACAAACGTGTTAATGAAGATAAGTCTGAATCAACTTTGATTGGTCTTTACATGAGTAAAGTATCGTATCCATATTTTTTTTCTTACTATTTTCAAAATCTAAAACATGATACATACCATGCATAATTTTTTTGTTTGTTTTGTTCCTCTGTTCCCTATTTTTGATGAAGTCAAAAGGGGGAGAAATAATTGCTTTACTTTTGATCGATTTAGGGGGAGAAATAATTTCTTATTTAGGGGGAGCAGCAATTTAGGGGGAGAAATGGGAAAATGATTATTTTTTATTACTCACTAATCTATATCATCAAGTGACTTCTTCTGCAGAGTTCTTATTCAAAGTGGTGTTTGTCTTCATCAAATAGGGGGAGACTGAAAGTGATGAAGATCTTATTGAATTACGTTGGCAAAGATCTTGTTGATTTGATGAAGTCAAAAATGAAGTCAAAGGCAACTTTGTGGCAGTCAAAGGTCACTTAGATAAAAGAGTAGAAGGATTAGTGTGTCTGCAGCTCTGCTTAGGTATAATCATTTTTATCTTTCTGCTGCATGAGGTTTCTTCATTTAAAAGATTTTGCAAAATGCCTCTAAGAAGCGATTAAACGGTTAAAAACAAAGTATTTTGATAAAAGGTTTTTTACTTAACTATTTTAACTAATAGTATACAAGTTTTATCAACTAAAATGCTCTTAACTCTTTTGTAGCAAATTTTTAACTGATAAGCTTTCGAAATAATCGATTGATTTCATTAAAGGAAGTTTTAAAAACCTTCTGTCAGTATTTTAACTGATACAGTTTTGAAATAACCGATTAAAATCACTTAAAATGTTCAGAGAAGTGTTCTGGCAATATTTTAATCGATACAACTTCGAAATAATCGATTAAAACCACTTGGTGTACTATATGATCGATCAGAATAAGCATATGACCGATCAGAACCAGATATGATCGATCAGAATTAAGTTATGACCGATCAGAATTATTTTAATCAATTAAAACTGTGTTTCAATCGATTAAAACAACTTAAGAAAATTTATACTAAGCGTTTTAATCGATTAAAACAAATTTTTATCAGTTAAAATCACTTGGAAAAATTTATAAGAATGATTTGCAGTATTTTAATCAATTGAAAGACGAAACAATCGATTAAAACAGATTGGAAGATTTTTTGTAAAGAGTTTTAATTGATATAAACATTGTCGTATCAGTTAAAACAAATCTGGAAACGTTTTAATGGATTAAAATAAGATTTAACAGATTAAAACAAGACTTTTAATAGATTAAACGATTATTTTAATAGATTAATTAAACCAGCAGTTTTGAAAATCTTCTATATAAACAAAGTTGCTTGAACTTTTTATAAATCATCTGAAATACATCTTTTGGCAATCAATCAAGCAATCAAAAGTGCTACTTTCAAGAAAGAATCACGCTAGTTTTTGTGAAGTTCATCAAAGTTCTTTCTTTAGGCAAAATTGCATTCTTTTGGAGAAGAAACACATACTGCAGAACTGCATAAAATTGGTTTGAGAGTTCTAAGTTTCTTCTGTTTGTTTCTTTACTTTCTTTTACTATATTGTGGGTGCCTAGAATTGTGGGCACTGGTTTTTGTAGCTGGAATTTGGCTGCAGGGTAGGTCAAGAACTGGAATTTGGTTCTTGGTGAAAGGTTAGGTGCAGGAACTGGAATTGTGGTTCTTGTGGTAGATTGAGTGTGAGGTTAAGGTTGTAATCTGTAAAACATTCAATCTAGTGGAACCCAGCTGGAATTTGGCTGGAGACTGGACGTAGCCCTGGGATTGGGTGAACCAGTATAAACCTTGGTGATATCTTTCTAAACCTTTCTCTTCTTTAATTTTGTGACTGCATTTATTTTTGATTGCTTGCTGTGTATGATTCAAGAACTGGTTAGATTTCTTAATCTTTGAAATAGATAATCTGTTAATTGCAAAAATCTTTCAAAGATCAATTCACCCCCCCTCTTGATCTCAGCCTACTTTTCTAACACTCAAATGGTCGGGGAACATCCCCATGTGACTAAAAGCGTAGAAATGTGTGATCCCCCACACAAAAAGTAGTGAAGAGCAACATCGGAGTGTTTTTCCTTTCTTCTGGCGGCAAAATTCCACTGAGAGCAAGGTGTCGGCAAGAATTGCGGGCAAGGGACTCTTCGAGTTCACGTCCCAGGCAAAGAAGGCGTCCATGACTGCTTGATCTACTGTGTCGATGTGGAAGGGAAACAAGATTGTTCCAAATATGATTAAGGCCAGGGTTTTGTTAAAAGCGACCCATTCTGCCCTTTCAGCCAAAGCGGACAGATGGTCTTCTAACATTGAAACTTTCCAACCCTGGATGTTCCCTTTTTCTATCAGGGTAGTCTTCCGGAATGACAATCGGATGATGGCAGCAATTTGTGCTGCAGGAGTATACGCCCCATGGCAAATATGGACCCCGGCTGATTTGGGCCATTTTAGCATAATCTCGTACTCCTCCAAAGTGGGCACCATGTCGAACTTCAGAAATTCGAAACAGCGCAGACTGGAGTTCCCGAAATGAACTAGAACCCTGATAAAAATAGGATCGACACAGATCTTCAGCAGGTCGAGGATCCGTCCATAGGATTTTTCAAAGTCGGAGCGGACCTCAGGTGGCATTATCGCGCAAAGTCGTTCCAACTTCTCAGTATGGTATCGGGGAATATCCACTTTCTTCAATTGTCTACTAATCCCCTCCATTTTCTAAAACCAAAATGCATGTGTTTATGAACATGATGCTTATTGTAGGTATGAATGTGAGTGTTTTATTTTCTTTATTTATCATGTTTTATTTCTACATGATGTATGATGGTATTTGCGTATTTTGTTTTATGGAAGAAAACTACCTACATGAATGATTTAATGTTTATGAACAAGGTCCCATTTATTTGATTTGGGTTTTTATTTGGTTTTATTTTATTTTTAGAGCCTTTTATCTCTTCTATCGGACTGCGTGGCTACTTAGCTTACAAAGAACCTGAAACCAGGTTAGCTAAAAGGCAGACTGTCTGAGATAAAGGCGTTTATTGCAAAAAATGTTTTGTTGTGATTTTTCTATTGTTTTGTTATGCTATGCAATCAAATGCAACAAACAAATGCGCACACAATTCAATCATCAGCAAACAGGCGAGGAGTCATTTTAATCATGAGGTGGGGTTTTCCTGCAGAAAAGTGCATTGGCAAGGGTAGGTTCTAACTGTTCTCACCAAGGCTTAGGCCCCAAAGGTGTCCCCACTCTCCAGCCTTCCGACCATGCTTAGCACTAAGGCCATAGTCAATTTTTGTGCCAAAAGAGGAAGGTTATCACCTTGAGTGGTGGTTTCCGATCACACTGGTGGGCTCAAGGCCATCACTACAGCGAACCGTACCTGCCACCCACTCCCTATGAATTTCTCACTTGCCCCCGGGTATAGAGGGAACTATCGTGTGCAAAGGTTTGTGTACAGTTTGTATTTCAAACAATTGCGTAAACATAAACAAACAATAGTTATTAAAGCCAAGCAACTAAAACATGTTATAATACAAGGTAGGGTAAAAACGTAATTTCTTAGTTTATTTATTAAATTGGCCCATCACTAAATGGGATCAACTCTCTAGGCTTCCCCAGTGGAGTCGCCATCTGTCGCCGCCGTCAAAAAGAGGCGGTCGGAGCGACGCGATGGTTCCGACTTTCCAATTTTTGCGTTTTTATGGGTGATGTTACAACGCCTTTAGGTTGTCCGATAACCGGGCTGAACCTAGGGGCAAGGTTTTCGAAAAGGTTTTCTTAGGTCGTCCGATAACCGGGCTGACCTAAGAACTAATCTGAAAGGGTTCTTATGGAGTCGCCACCGATGTTTTTATCGGAAACATCGAAAAAGGAGAGAAAAGGCATTGGTATTCAAAAACCAACTTCGATCGTTAAAACCAGAGTTGGTTAAGGGAGTTAATTACGTGTAAAGGAAGTGTTAGTTCCCTTATGACGCCCCTTTTGGGTTCTCTATGATAGGCCAATTATTTTATAGATAAACTTTCAAAAAGACGCTTTTACCCTTTTATTTGCGGAATTGAAATAACGACTACATGGCCCTAATGTCTATTATGCAATTTAATCATAAAAATAAAGACAGTAAAAAAAGAGGGAGAGAGTGAAGAAACCTCCGAAGCAAGCTTTTTGATTAATTCTCTTAAAGATAGGGTGCGTTTTTGCAGTCCTTCGCTCTTACAACGCCGGAAATCTCTCGAAAACGCTATAAAAAGCTCTCTAAGACACTCAAAAACTCCGGAAATGCTTTGGAGGGACTCGAGGAGGAGAATTTGAAGAAAGTGTAGAAGGGAAAGTGGAAGAACTGTGTGAAATGAGGGGGGGAGCGCTCACTATTTATAGGGATTCGCGCCTATCAGGTCGAGACGGCGGTCTCAACTGGCAAGGTCGAGACGGCCGTCTCAACTGGCAAGGTCGAGACGGCCGTCTCGACTTGCAAAAGTGGCGAGACCGCCGTCTCGACTTTCAAAAGTGGCGAGACCGCCGTCTCTTTTGGCGAGACGACGGTATCGAATTTTCAAGTGACGAGAAGGCCTTCTCGCCAAACGGGAGGGGGGTCTCGCCATTGGCAAGTGGCAAGACGGTCGTCTCGCCAAATGAGACGACCGTCTCGACTTGCATCAATGGCGAGACGGCGGTCCCGAAAAGCGAGACGGCGGTCTCGACTCCTGAAGGCGAAAATCCTTATTTTTGTACAAAAAATCCTTCCTACTCTAACATGGGGCCTAATAGTCTCTCCTAGTGGCTTTTTAGGCTTCGTCCATCTTCGAATAGTAGGTCTTGTACTCTTATTTTGAGGTCGGGCAAGATTTGGGGTCTACACTTTTCATTTTGAATTTGCTTGGCAAACTTTCTAAATGCCTTAAAGGCTTCACTTTTCAAAGTTAAGAAAAATGTCAAAGTAAATCTAGAGAAATCATCAACAATTACAACAACATAGTAATTTACACCAAACCTTTTGATTCTAGATGGTCCAAATAAATCTAAGTGTAAAAGTTCTAGAGGCTTTGATGTGAAATTATATTCTTAGTTTTGAAAGATGATTTTACTTGTTTACCTTTTTGACATGCATCACATAATTTATCTTTTACAAATTTTAACTTAAGTAATCCAACAACTAAGTCTTTAGATATTAGTTTGTTTAATTGATGCATATTTATATGAGCCGCTCTTTTATGTCATAACCATGGGTTTTCTTCTTTAACAACTAAGCATGTTATATCAACATTAGATGCACAATCCAAGTCAATCAAATAAATATTGTTATGCCTAATACCTTTTAATGCAACTTCCTTAGAATTTTTAAAATGTATGGTACAGAAATTATTTTCAAAGATTACCTTAAGACCTTTATCACAAAGTTGGATTATACTTAGAAGATTGTGCTTTAGTCCATCAACAAGGAGCACATCTTTTATCTCCAAAGTGTTTGCACCACCAATGTTTCCGGTACCAAGGATTTTATCTTTGTTGTTGTCTCCATAGGTTACATATCCTTATTCTTTCTTGATGAAACTTGTAAATTTCTTTTTATCCCCAGTCATGTGTCTTGAACAACCATTATCAAGATATCACATAGACTTTTTGGATTTAGTAGATACCTACAAAATAAGAACATAGGATCTTAGGTCCCCATAACTTTTGGGTCCTTGGGGTTAGAGACAATCAAATTATTTAACTATAGGAACCCAAATGTATTTTCCCTTAGGAACACCAAAATGCTTAATTCTACATTTATTTGAAGTATGACCATGTTTCATACAATAAGAGCATGCATTTGGGGTTTTAGTTTTTGAAAAAGATTCAACTCTATTTTGATGAGGCTTAGTCCCTTTCACAACCCATATCCTATGGGTTCTTTTATTTTTAGGTTGTCTTAAAGGAACATGACTATTACCATTAGTTTCCACATACTATTGATTTTCATTGTTTTTACAATCACACATATCTTTTGTAGCATTATCTAACATATGCTCAAGTATGCAAATATCAAATTCATAGCTTTTACAAGATGCACAAACAATTGGATCATTTTCTTTTTCTTCAAAAGATGCAATTTTCGTTTTCAAGGATTCCACTTCTTTTTCTGATTTATTTAAACACTTTTTCAGGGTTTTATATTCATATTTTAAGTCCTTAAAAGCATTAAACAACTCTTGATATGCATTATGTAAGACATCATAATCATTTTCATCATCACTTGAAGAACAGTCAGAATCACTTACCTCACAGTCAGAAGAAATATTGTCATTTGCCATCAAGCAAAGATTGGCTTTAACATCAGACTCACTTGACTCTGAACTAGAGTCACATTCTTCCCAAGCTATATAGGCTTTCTTTTTGAATGAATTTCTTCCTTTTGAGTCATCACTCTTTTTGTTATAGTTGGGACAATCAAATTTCAAATGACCTGTTTCACCATAACCATAACATTTGAAACTTAAAGAAGAACTTTCTTTTACCTTTCCCTTACCTTTGAAAGGTTACTTGCCTTTTTCTTTCATGAATTTTGTAAACTTCTTAATCATAAGACTCAAGTTTTCATCTTCTTCATTTTCAGAATCTTCTTCCTCCTTCTTATTTTTGTTTTTGGAAACCTCAGTTTTGAAAGCTAGGTTTCTCTTTTGATGTTGGCCTTCTTCATCATTTAGCCTTCCTAATTCAAGTTTGTGCTCTCTTAACTTTCCACAGAGAGTCGCCATGGTCATTGATGCTAGATTTTGTGACTTTGTGATAGCAATCACCTTTGGTTTCCATTTTCTGTCTAAAGATTTCAAAATTTTAACATTTAACTCGTCAGTATCAAAACTCTAACCAAGACCAGTGAGATGGTTCACAATATGTGTGAAACGCTTTTGAACATCAAAGATTGTTTCTCCCTGTTGCATTCGAAACATCTCATATTCTTGAAGCAATGAGTTTTTTCATGCTCTTTTAACATCATTGGTTCCTTCGTGTGTCACTCTTAGTATCTCCCACATTTCCTGAGCACTTTTACATACAGAAATTCTATAAAACTCATCAAGTGTTAAAGCAGATGAAATAATATTTCTAGCCCTAACATCATATTGAGCTTTTCTGTTTTCTTCTGTAGTCCATCTAGAAAATGGTTTTGGTTCTTCTACTTTATTTACAATCATTTTTGGAATAAATGGACTATTTACAACAGTTTCCCAAACACCCCTGTCAATAGACTCCAGAAATATTTGCATTCTCACTTTCCAAAACGGATAATTTTGTCCAGCAAAAAGTGGGGGTCCGTTAATAGAGGCACCCTCAGCAAATGTTTGGTTTTGTCTGGCCATTTTCGAAATTTTGAAAAACTATCAAAGCAAGCTCTGATACCACTTGTTGGTATCACGCAATGGAATATTTGCATGTAGGACAAAAACCAAGAGGGGGTGAATTGGTTTCTTATAAAAATTTTCCCTTTTTAAAATTTTTACAAGATTTTACCGATTAAACAACAACTGTAAAGTAAAGATACAAGGGAAAGAAGATTACATAGTTGATTTATATTGGTTTGGATCAAAAGACCCTACGTCTAGTTGTTAATCGCTCTAAAAGAGGATTAACGCAGTCACTATAATCATAGTTTTAAACAGACTACAAATTACAAAAATATAAGGATAAGAAAACACCTCTCTTGAGTCACACAAGAGATGAACACCTCCTTTGAATCCACAAAGGATAACGATAATTTTTCCTAGAGACGGCACAACACACAATCCACCAAGAAACCCACTCAGTGATTCTTATCACTTCTAGCCCACACTAGGTTACAAAAGCCCATTTTTCTTCCCTACTCAAAGTACTCTCAGCAATCACAACTATAGACTTTAGTATGAAAAAGGTTGTACATTACAAAGAGCCAAAGAGTTCCTTAAATAAAGATTTTATGGTTTAGAAATTAGGATTTTTGAAATTAGGTCTGAAATTTGAAATTCAAAATCATAAGTGACACAAATAATCGATTAGCATAAGTGATAATCGATTATTCTAGAGCCAAATTCACATAATACAAAATTTAGCCAGGATAATCGATTATCAACAGTGATAATCGATTATTCCAGAGACTTTCAGAAACCCAGAAGCACCAGGATAATCGATTATCACAGGTGATAATCGATTATTAATAATCGATTACTGATAATCGATTATCCATAATAGATAATCTATTATCACAGTGGGTTTTAGATAAAAATAAAC
The DNA here is from genome assembly GCA_963425845.1 of Sphenostylis stenocarpa. Classification (NCBI taxonomy): domain Eukaryota; kingdom Viridiplantae; phylum Streptophyta; class Magnoliopsida; order Fabales; family Fabaceae; genus Sphenostylis; species Sphenostylis stenocarpa. The sequence goes on from OY731404.1 coordinate 60,095,415, forward strand.
TTTCAATAGACAAACTGTGTGTTGGCTATCTTGGACTCTATTTTTACAGACTCAGAATGATAAAACAGAGTTATTACAAGTACATACAACTATATATGAGTCTTCTAATCTTTGAAGTTCTTTGACTCTAAAGCATCATCAAAATATTCAGGCATCATATCCTTGTATATTCAACAAATCCTACTTTTTTGTTGTTGTAATTTGTATATTACAAGTACAGAAATACAATACATTGGGGGTTTAGGTTTAGGGTTTTATAATAAAGAAAATGGAAAATGTTTGAAGTAAGATAACTTTTGACAGGGATGTCAGATTTGAATGGACAACATATCAAAATGAAGAGAGAAAGACAAAGAAGAGGGGGCAAATACCCAAAGGGGATTTGTCCCAATAGTTTTTCCAAATATATGCTGCTAAGCACATGTAATACACAAAAGTTTGTGCGGGTATAAATAATTCTTTGACAGAGGTAATTACTTTCAACATTTGTTAAGTTTATTTACTTTTATGTGTATTTCATATTAACAGGAGTCACTCCAAGTATTTGAATGTAGTTACTATGTCATGTATTGGATGAGAGTCATAGTTTGTGCGGGTATAACTGATTCTTGGACGGAGGTAATTGCTTTCAACATTAGTTAAGTTTATTTAACTTTATGCGTGTTGCATGTTTACAAGAGTCAAATTAATGTTTCAGGTATTTCGAGATTCATCTCCATTTCCAGAACATGATATATCACACAAATTAGAGAACAATGGGCAAGGTTTTTCGTTCAGCAATTGTAGGTTATTGTTGGTATTATATTGTGTGTATTATGTAGTTTAGGTAGCTTAGTTTGTACTAACTTTTAGTTTGTAATAGCTTTTAGTTTATAGGTTATTGTTTGTATTATATTATTTTATTATGTAGTTTAGGTAGCCTAGTTTTTGTACTAGCATGGTGTATTAATTTAACTTTTGTGGTTTGAATGATATATAATATTATATTTTTTATTTACTAATTAAAGAAACTTGAACCTCTGGACTGTCTGGTTATGATATATGTTTGCAGGTTTTGCTTGTAAGACAAAATAAATCCAATATTAAAAAAAAAGATGAAATTTACGTCGTGCATGTGTATGTTCGACGTAAATTTCGTCCAATTTTTAAAATTTTTGAAGTCTTTTACGTCTGTTTAGTGATATATGCAACGTAGATTAACGTCGGATCTCGATAACTAACGTGAATTTATGTCATTCAAAGGGACCGACGTAAATTTACGTCTCCCGTTTTAACGTCATTCTTATAGGTGACATAAAAAGTCCAAAATAACTGACGTAAAAAGCTCATTCTGTACTAGTGTATTGCATACAAAAAATATGCAAAATTTTAAATGAATGGAATAAAAAATATAAAATAAATTTGAATAAATTAAATTTTAGAATACCTTTTAGCCAACGGGAAATAATTCCCCACAACAATCTCCCCATTGGTTAAGTCTTCTACCTAAGGCAGGTGCATGTAATATGGTCCATTGCCCAAGTTTGAAGTAATAATATGCATCCTCCAATGTTCTCATGATAGTAGTCAACACCATGATCTAAAACTAGAGTTAGGTCCTACAATAATAGGGGCTACATTAAATGTACTCTAGATGTTGAAATATCAATCAATAATAAGCTCTTTATTATTGTCAATATGTGTGCTCTTGCATGTTATGCCACAACATTGTTGTTTGCATCATGTGGAAGGTGTTGAAATGAAGTGTTTAACCAAGAAAGTTTTATTGTATTCTCTATAACAACACCTTGTGATGGGAATGAACCTAATAATGATTTGCAAAAAATGGTCAAATCTCCAATGTTGATACCTATAAGTGGCAGTTCATCAATGGGTATACCAAATTGTAAGACCACATCTTCTAATGTAATTATGGCTTCTTTGATGAGAAAATGAAAGGTGTGTGTTTCTGTTCTGGAATAAGAGAGAAATATCCCTTAGGTATTTTCCCCCTGCCCCTTTTATCTTTCCATCTCCATTAGCTCTTAGTTTGTTTTTATTGTTTCTATTTTTATCGGCCCCGATAATGCCTTATTCCCAACTACCTCTATACCTTGGGCCCATTAGGTAATGGTTATCTCCATCTTCCTCTATGGACCTATTTAGCCCGCTTTACTAATACTTAGATTTGGGCTCCACTGGGCCCAATCTCTATTCACACACCACAACCCCCTAGTCTTTAATTAGAAAGATATTCTAATGCAAAGACTAAAATCTAAATAAATGTCCCACACATTTCATCCCTTAAAAATAACTGATCTTAACTATAATTGAATGTCTTCCCCGAAATATCCAATATTGGACATTTTTGTACATCGTGACCTTTGCCTTCTTGACCAAGCCCCAAACATTTCAACTTTTTCTACATGTTAATCTATTTGGTCCCAAATTTTCAAACGTTTCATCTTCTCCAAAAAAGTAAATGTCATATCACCTGACACGTTACATCCTACACTTTAAAATTTGTACCGAAGTTGTTTACTTTGTGCTTTTATTCATTGCGCTTTACTTCCTCCCAAAACGTTTCATTTCCCTCTTCTCTCCGTCTCTTCGCACTGCACAGCATCAACCACTTATGCTTCTGTTCGTCTTCTGAACTTACTCGGGACTTTTTAGGTATCGCTTCCCATTTCTCTCTTTGTTGTTCTGTCTTTCATTTGATATTGCGTAATACTGTTTTATTCTCCATTCACCTTCGTTTCTTGTGCTCGTGCTTCATCTATTTCTCTTTATTCCTCTGTGTCGTGATTGTTGTGTTGTTATTCTATTTCTATTATGTGAACCTTTATCGTCTACCCATACTATTAATGTCACATTCTTCTTCCCATCTCCCTAGTGCGAGCTTTAGCAGCTTGGATAACAAATCCTTGTACCCTTGGGCCAAATCTGTTAGAAATGTAGGCTGAGATCAAGAGGGGGGGTGAATTGATCTTTGAAAGTTTTTTGCAATATACAGATTATCTATTTCAAAGATTTAGAATTCTGATCAGTTCTTGAATCATACACAGCAAGCAATCAAAATAAAAGCAGTGACAGAATTAAAAGAGAGAAAGGTTTAGAAAGATACAACCAAGATTTATACTGGTTCACCCAATCCCAGGGCTACGTCCAGTTTCCAGCCAAATTCCAGTTGGGTTCCACTAGATTGAACGTTTTATAGATTACAACTTTAATCTCACACTCAATCTACCACAAGAACCACAATTCCAGTTCCTGCACCTAAACCTTCTCCAAGAACCATATTCCAGTTCTTGACCAACCCTGCAGCCAAATTCCAGCTACAAAAACCAGTGCCCACAATTCTAGGCACCCACAATATAGTAAAGAAATTAAAGAAACAAATAGAAGAAACTTAGAACGCTCAAACCAGATTTATGCAACTCTGCAGTATGTGTTTCTTCTCCAAAAGAATGCAATTTTGCCTCAAGAAAGAACTTCTATGAACTTCACAAAAAATAGCGCGATTCTCTCTTGAAAGTAGCACTTATGATTGCTTGATTGATTGCTAAAGATGTGTTTTAAAAGATTCAAGCAATACTGTTTATATAGAAGATTTTCAAAACTGCTGGTTTATTTAATCTGTTAAAATAATCTTTTAATCTGTTAAAAGTCTTGTTTTAATCTGTTAAAACTTCTTTTAATCTGTTAAAATGTTCTTGATTATTTTCCAGATGCGTTTTAACTGATATGACAACGTTTATATCAATTAAAACTCTTTGTAAAAAATCTTCCAAATTGTTTTAATCGATTGTTTCGTCTTTCAATCAATTAAAATACTGCAAAACATTCTTATAAACTTTTCTAAGTGATTTTAACTGATAAAAATCTGTTTTAATTGATTAAAACACTTTGAAAAAAGTTCACTTAGTTATTTTAATCGATTGAAACGCATTTTAACCGATTATAATTCTGCCAAAATATTTCATAAAACTTTCTAAGTTATTTTAACTGATAGCAAGCTTGTTTTAATCGATTAAAACATGCTGGAAAAACCTCTTAGTTGTTTTAATCGATTATTTCGCATTTGTATCGATTAAAATACTGAAAGAACAACTTTCAAAACACTTCAAGTTATTTCAATCGATTATTTCGAGTTTGTATCGATTAAAATTCTGCCAGAACACTTTTCAAAATATTCTAAGTCATTTTAATTGATTATATCAATTCTATATCAGTTAAAATACTGGCAAAAGGTTTTCAAAAATCCTTCTAATGAAAATAATCAATTATTTCGAAAACATATCAGTTAAAAACCTGTTACAAAAGTGTTAAGAACATTTTAGTTGATAAAGCTTATATGCTATTAGTTAAAATAGCTAATTAAAAACCTTTTATCAAAACACTTTGTTTTTAACTGTTTAAACATTTTTAGAGGCATTTGCAAAATCTTTTAAATGAAGAAACCTCATGCAGCAGAGAGATAAAAATGATTATACCTAAGCAGAGATGCAGACTCACTAATCCCACTACCCTTTTATCTAAGTGACCTTTGACTTCCACAAAGTAGCTTTTGACTTCATTTTTTACTTCATCAAATCAACAAGATCTTTGCCAAAGTAATTCAATAAGATCTTCATCACTTTCAAAATCTCATATCCTAAATGAGTTTATCATTTACTCTAGCAGCAAGAAACTCAAACAGTTTAGGAATATTCAAGGATTAAGCCGTTTTGGCGAAGAAAGTAATATTCTACTAGAAGTTTGTGAGGTTAATGAACCCATCTGTAGAAACCAAGAATCGGACCTGAATCCTTTCTTTTTTATGTATGATACTCTTTTTATGAAGTTAGGAATCTGCTTACCTTTTGATGATTTTAGCAAATCGGTCCTGACCACCCTCAATGTGGCCCCGACCCAACTCCACCCTAATAGTTGGGCTTTTATCCGGGGATTTTCCATCCTATGTAAACATTTCAGTTTTGAACCGAATATCTATATGTTTTTATACTTCTTCAAATTTCGTCTTTCTAAACGGACCTCTTAGGCATTTGTTAGTAGTGTAGGGGGTCGAGCACTTCTATCTTTGTTCCAATCATCTTACAAATATTTTAAAGGTAGATTTATAAAAATTCGTGCTCCCGAAACCCAGAAAACCCTGCTAGAGGGATTCCCCCTATATTGGACTGAACAACCATGTGGCCAAATACCCCTTGCTTTGGACGAGCTCTCCCCCGAAGATGCCAAAAATTGCACATTACTCGATGAGTTACAAACAATCTTCGATACCGCCCAGCTTCTTAAATTAGAGGGCAGACCAGTAGACTTAAAACTCTTTATAGGTATAATTTCCACCTCCCATTTTACTTTGATCCTATAAAGTATGTTTTAAACTCTGTAATAATGATTACTTCTCTGCAGAAAAACAAATGTCTTTGTCCAAGAAAGCTCTTAACCGAAGGATCCGAGCTTTAGAAGGTAGAGAAAGTGAAGCTGATAACAAAAAGGAAAACAGTTCAGGATCAAAGCATGAGAAGGCCCTAAAGAGGAAACGCGATGTTACTAAATCAATTTCAGTCATCAAATTAGGAGAGGTTTCAAAGTGATGAAGATCTTATTGAATTACTTTGGCAAAGGTCTTATTGATTTGATGAAGTCAAAAATGAAGTCAAAGGCTACTTTGCTGCAGTCAAAGGTTACTTAGATAAAAGGGTAGTGTGTTTAGTGAGTCTTCATCTCTGCTTAGGTATAATCATTTTTATCTCTCTGCTGCATGAGGTTTCTTCATTTAAAAGATTTTGCAAAATGCCTCTAAAAAGCGTTTAAACGGTTAAAAACAAAGTATTTTGATAAAAGGTTTTTAATTAACTATTTTAACTAATAGTATACAAGCTTTATCAACTAAAATGTTCTTAACACTTTTATAACAAGTTTTTAACTGATATAACTTCGAAATAATCGATTATTTTCATTAAAGGAAGTTTTGAAAACCTTCTGTCAGTGTTTTAACTGATATAGTTTCGAAATAACCGATTAAAATCACTTAAAATGTTTAGGGAAGTGTTCTGGTAGTATTTTAATCGATATAAACTCAAAATAATCGATTAAAACCACTTGGACCAGCATATGATCGATCAGAATAAATTTATGATCGATCAGAATGAGGTTATGATCAATCAGAATGAGTTTTTGATCGATCAGAATACTATTAATCGATTAAACTGCGTTTTAATCGATTAAAACAACTTAAGAGAATTTCTGCTATGCGTTTTAATCGATTAAAATAGGTTTTTATCAGTTAAAATCACTTAGAAAAGTTAATAAGAATACTTTGCAGTATTTTAATCGATTGAAAGGCGAAACAATCGATTAAAACAGTTTGGAAGATTCTTTTTTACAAAGAGTTTTAATTGATATAAACGGTGTCGTTTCAGTTAAAACAAATCTGGAAAATAATCAAGAACGTTTTAATAGATTAAAAGAAGTTTTAACAAATTAAAACAAGACTTTTAACAGATTAAAAGATTATTTTAACAGATTAAATAAACCAGCAGTTTTGAAATCTTCTATATAAACAGAGTTGCTTGAACTTTTTAAAACACATCTTTTAGCAATCAATCAAGCAAGCATAAGTGCTACTTTCAAGAGAGAAACACGCTAGTTTTTGTGAAGTTCATTAAAGTTCTTTCTTGAGGCAAAATTGCATTCTTTTGGAGAAGAAACACATACTGCAGAACTGCATAAATCTGGTTTGAGCGTTCTAAGTTTCTTCTATTCATTTCTTTACTTTATTTTACTATATTGTGGGTGCCTGGAATTGTGGGCATTGGTTTCTGTAGTTGGAATTTGGCTGCAGGGTTGGTCAAGAACTGGAATTTGGTTCTTGGTAAAGGTTTAGGTGCGAGAACTGGAATTGTGGTTCTTGTGGTAGATTGAGTGTGAGATTAAAGTTGTAATATGTAAAACGTTTAATCTAGTGGAACCCAGCTGGAATTTGGCTGGAGACTGGACGTAGCCCTGGGATTGGGTGAACCAGTATAAATCTCGGTTGTATCTTTCTAAACCTTTCTCTTTTAATTTTGTCACTGCATTTAGTTTTGATTGCTTGCTGTATGTGATTCAAGAACTGATCTGAAAACTTAAATCTTTGAAATAGATAATCTGTAATTTGCGAAAATCTTTCAAAGATCAATTCACCCCCCCCCCCTCTTGATCTCAGCCTACATTTCTAACAATTGGTATCAGAGCAAGGTTCTTGAGAATTATTCAAGTCTTTCGATCCAAATGGCTAGAAATAGTTTTTTTGAGGGTGCTTCTATTAATAGACCTCCACTGTTTTGTAGTACAGATTACTTATTTTGGAAGATAAAAATGAAGATCTTTATTGAATCTGTTGGTATGAATGTTTGGAATATTATTGAGTAGCGAACCTATGTCTTTGACAAAGAATGGTCTACTCTAAATGATTCTGAAAAGAAACTAATCCAAGATGATTGTATTGCTAGAAATATCATCATATCTGCACTTAACAGAGATGATTTTTTCAGGGTAGCACATTGTCAAACTGCTGCACAAATGTGGAAAACCCTTGAAATTGCCTATGAGGAAACAACAGAGAAATGCTTAATGGTCAATTCGGATTCTCCAATAACCAGTGTAAGTTCTGACTCAACAACCACTATGAATTATAGTTCATTACAAGATGCTTTTTATGAAATGCATGCAGTAGCTAAGAGATTAGAAATTGAAAACAAAAGATTAAAAAGCATGAATAGTTTATTAGAAAACAAGATCACTCTTCTTGAAAAGAAAATAGTTGATTAAGAAACCAAGAATGAGAATTTGGAAATAGGTAATAACTCTGACTGCATGTGTAATGATAATGATTGCAAAAATTGTCCTGAGTTACAGGAGAAATTAACATATTTAATAAAAACTGCATCTAAACTTGCACAAGGAAAAACTAGTCTTGATATGATACTTGATTCTCAAAAATTGGTTATTGATTGTGGTGGTATAGGTTTTACACCTCCTATTGGAAAGAAAACTAGAGCATTTAAAAACTATTTTGCATATAGCAAATCTGTGTTGTCTCCATTTATTAAATGCTTTTACTGCATGAAAAAAGGTCATTCTGTGAAATATTGTAGAATTAAGAAATATGCTATTCCTAAAGGTAGAATGAAATGGATACCCAAAAATTCATTTCAAATAACATGATTGGACCCAGTAATTAAAAAGGAGTACCAGAAATATGTCAAATCTGTTTTGCAGGAACAAAATCTGGAAGTCCTTGGGTATCAAATTAGCAGATTTTGTTTCTGGATTCTTGGACTGAGTATTTTAATTGATATAAAACTATTTTAATCGATTAAAATCACTTATAGAGAATATCAGAAAAGTTGTCCGTATAGTTTTAATCGATTAAATGTCGATTTAATCGATTAAAGTGTTCTCCGGAATATAGTTTAGCTATTTTAATCGATTAAAATGGATTTATATCGCTTAAAATCATTAAAAGGATAAAATTAACCGATTATTTCTCGTTTAAATAGATTATTATTCTGATATATTTTTTTCCAGAACTTGATTAATCGATTAAAATTTTACTTCCAGTGCAGAATTAATTGTGTATTTCAATTCTGTATCATTGTGTACTGCAACTATACTAATTTCTTTTTCAGGCAAAACAAACTGAAGATCTCTAGTACCTTGACAGTGGCTGTTCTAAACACATGATAGGTGATATTACAAAATTTTGCAACTTAAAACTAAAGAATGGTGGGACTGTTGTCTATGGGGATAATAACAAAGGAAGAATCCTTGGAATAGGTGATATCAAATGCACATAATCATGTATTATTAACAATGTATTATATGTTGAGGGTTTAAAACATAATTTGATTAGTATTAGCCAGCTTTGTGATAAAGGACACAAAGTTGTCTTTGGTCAAGATCAATGTCAAATAATCAAATCAGATTCAGAACAGGTACTGATTATTGGTAAGAGGATCAACAATATTTACATGCTAGATACTAATTCTGCTAAAAATTGTTGCTTAATCTCAAAAGAGAATGATTCCTGGTTGTGGCATAGAAGGTTAGCTCATATTCATATGAATCATCTTAATAAACTGATTTCTAAAGATCTTGTAGTTGGCTTACCTAAACTTAAGTTTGTGAAAGACAAAGTATGTGATGCATGTCAAAAGGGGAAACAAGTAAAGAATTCTTTTTCACAGAAAAATATTGTTTCAACATCTAGACCTCTTGAACTTTTGCACATGGATCTCTTTGGTCCTTCTAAAACTATGAGTTTAGGAGGAAATCTATATGCATTGGTTATAGTAGATGATTACTCAAGATTTACCTGGACATTATTTTTAAAATTAAAATCTGATACTTTCCATTTGTTTAAGAAATTTGCGAAACAAATTCAAAATGAAAAAGGCTATTTCATCTCTTGTATTCAAAGTGATCATGGGGGAGAATTTTCAAACGAAAATTTCAATAAGTTTTGTGATAAACATGGTATTAAGCATAATTTTTCTGCTCCTAGAACTCCTCAACAGAACGGTATAGTTGAAAGGAAAAATCGTTCTCTTGAAGAGTTAGGTAGGACAATGCTTAATGAAAAAGCATTACCAAAATATTTTTGGGCTGATGCCGTTAGTACTGCTTGCCATGTATTAAACCGTGTTTTAATCAGACCTTTTCTTAAGAAAACCCCTATGAATTATTCAAAGGTAAAAAGCCTAACATAAACTATTTTAGAGTATTTGGAAGTAAGGTTTTTGTTTTAAACAATGGAAAGGAAAGTCTTGGAAAGTTTGATTCCAAATCAGATGAAGGTATCTTCTTGGGATATTCATTGAATAGCCATGCTTATAGAATCTTTAACAAAAGGCTAAAAACTGTAGAAGAATCTGTTCATGTTGTATTTGATGAAACTAACCCAAGTATGCAGAATATTTCTGAGTATAGTACAGAAGATGATGTTTTAACCGATAAAATGTATCGATTAAAACTGCGTAATCAACGAGGTTATCAAAAACAGGTTGAAGACATTGAAGAATCTAAGAGCAGTATGCTTAAAGAATGGAAAACTCCAAGAAATCTTTCAATAGACAACATCATTGGTGAAATAAATCGAGGAGTTTCCACTAGAAGATCTTTAAATAAATTTTACAATCACATGGCATTTGTATCTCAAATTGAACCAAAAACCATATCTAATGAATTAAAGGATAATAACTGGATTAATGCTATGCATGATGAATTAAATCAATTTACCAGAAATGAAGTATGGGAATTAATTCCAAAACCAGATAATGCAAATATTGTAGGAACAAAATGGGTTTTTAGGAATAAAATGGATGAAAATGGTATAATTACTAGGAACAAGGCCAGAATAGTTGCTAAAGGGTATAATCAGCAAGAAGGGATTGATTTTGATGAAACATATGCTCCAGTTGCTAGATTAGAAGCTGTTAGACTTTTACTTGCTTATGCTTCAATAAAAAGTTTCAGGTTATTTCAAATGGATGTCAAAAGTGCTTTCTTAAATGGCTACTTGTATTTGGAGCCACTAATGAGTCTTTATGTAAAGATTTTATCAAAGATATGCAGGTAGAATTTGAGATGTCTATGATGGGGGAACTCAACTACTTTCTTGGATTACAAATTAAACAACTTCAAGAAGGAAGTTTTCTTCATCAATCTAAATACTGCACAGAACTTTTGAAGAAATTTGAGATGGAACATTGCAAAGAAGCATAAACACCTATGTCCACAAATTGCTATCTTGATTCTGATGAAAAAGGAAAAGTTGTTGATGAAACTAAATATAGAGGACTTATTGGTTCTTTACTCTATCTAACAGCAACTAGACCTGACATTATGTTTAGTGTTTGTATGTGTGCCAGGTTTCAATCTGCACCAAAAGAATCACATCTTACTGCTGCAAAAAGAATCCTCAAATATCTCAAAGGAACTTTAAATGTTGGGTTATGGTATCCTGGTGAGTCCAAACTAAATTTAATTGGATACTCTGACTCAGATTTTGCAGGTTGTAAACTTGATAGGAAAAGAACCAGTGGCACTTGTCATTATGTTAACTAAAAACCCAATTCAACATTCTAGGACAAAACATATAGAAATTAGACATCATTTCATTAGAGATCATGTTTTGAGGTGATTGTGAAATCTTCTTTATAGAAACTGAAAAACAACTAGCAGATATTTTTACAAAACCTCTTGCTCGTGAATGTTTTTACAAAATTCGCACTGAATTAGGCATTTTAGATGCATCAAACATTACCTAGTTTTCAAAACTGGTTGTTTTAATCGATACAAACAAGCTTTAAATCAATTAAAAGCACTTATACAACATTTTTCTAACTGTTTTAATCGATTAAATGTCGATTTAATCGATTAAATCAACTTATGTTTCAACCTTTCGAATTTTATCACTGTTTTAATCGATTAAAACATTAGTTCAATCGATTAAAACCATTCACAAGAACTTTTTAATCAATTTTGTCCTGTTTTTAATCGATTTTTACTCTGGACAGAAAAATTAAAGGTTTTAGTTAATGGTTGTTCTTGTAACATGCTACTAAAGCATGATTCCCTTATCTTTACACGTGTTAATTGTATTCATTACAAACGTGTTGATGAAGATAAGTTTGAATCAGCTTTGATTGGTCTTTACATGAGTGAGATATCGTATCCAATCTTTGTACTGTTTTCAAAATCTACAATTTGTCACATATCATACTTAGTAAGGTTCCTCTGTTCCCTATTTTTGATGAAGTCAAAAGGGGGAGAAATATTGCTTTGCTTTTATAATTGATTTCTCTTATTTAAGGGGAGTAGCAATATAGGGGGAGAAATGGGAAAATCATTATTTTTTGAATACTCACTAACCTATATATTCAAGTGACTTCTTCTGCAGAGTTGTTATTCAAAGAGGTGTTTGTCTTCATCAAATAGGGGGAGACTGAAAGTGATGAAGATCTTATTGAATTACTTTGGCAAAAATCTTATTGATTTGATGAAGTCAAAAATGAAGTCAAAGGCTACTTTGCTGCAGTCAAAGGTTACTTAGATAAAAGGGTAGTGTGTTTAGTGAGTCTTCATCTCTGCTTAGGTATAATCATTTTTATCTCTCTGCTGCATGAGGTTTCTTCATTTAAAAGATTTTGCAAAATGCCTCTAAAAAGCGTTTAAACGGTTAAAAACAAAGTATTTTGATAAAAGGTTTTTAATTAACTATTTTAACTAATAGCATACAAGCTTTATCAACTAAAACGTGCTTAACACTTTTATAACAAGTTTTTAACTGATATAACTTCGAAATAATCGATTGTTTTCATTAAAGGAAGTTTTGAAAACCTTCTGTCAGTGTTTTAACTAATATAGTTTCGAAATAACCGATTAAAATCACTTAAAATGTTCAGGGAAGTGTTCTGGTAGTATTTTAATCGATATAAACTCGAAATAATTGATTAAAACCACTTGGACCAACATATGATCGATCAGAATAAATTTATGATCGATCAGAATGAGGTTATGATCGATCAGAATGAGTTTTTGATCAATCAGAATACTTTTAATCGATTAAACTGTGTTTTAATCGATTAAAACAACTTAAGAGAATTTATGCTATGCGTTTTAATCGATTAAAACAGGTTTTTATCAGTTAAAATCACTTAGAAAAGTTAATAAGAATACTTTGCAGTATTTTAATCGATTGAAAGGCGAAACAATCGATTAAAACAGTTTGGAAGATTCTTTTTTACAAAGAGTTTTAATTGATATAAACGGTGTTGTATCAGTTAAAACAAATCTGGAAAATAACCAAGAACGTTTTAATAGATTAAAAGAAGTTTTAACAGATTAAAACAAGACTTTTAACATATTAAAAGATTATTTTAACAGATTAAATAAACCAGCAGTTTTGAAAATCTTCTATATAAACAGAGTTGCTTGAACTTTTTAAAATACATCTTTTAGCAATCAATCAAGCAAGCATAAGTGCTACTTTCAAGAGAGAATCACGCTAGTTTTTGTGAAGTTCATTAAAGTTCTTTCTTGAGGCAAAATTGCATTCTTTTGGAGAAGAAACACATACTGCAGAACTGCATAAATCTGGTTTGAGCGTTCTAAGTTTCTTCTATTCGTTTCTTTACTTTCTTTTACTATATTGTGGGTGCCTGGAATTGTGGGCACTGATTTCTGTAGCTAGAATTTGGCTACAGGGTTGGTCAAGAACTGGAATTTGGTTCTTGGTAAAGGTTTAGGTGCAGGAACTGGAATTGTGGTTCTTGTGGTAGATTGAGTGTGAGATTAAAGTTGTAATATGTAAAACGTTTAATCTAGTGGAACCCAACTGGAATTTGGCTGGAGACTGGACGTAGCCCTGGGATTGGGTGAACCAGTATAAATCTCGGTTGTATCTTTCTAAACCTTTCTCTTTTAATTCTGTCACTGCATTTAGTTTTGATTGCTTGTTGTATGTGATTCAAGAACTGATCTGAAAACTTAAATCTTTGAAATAGATAATCTATAATTTGCGAAAATCTTTCAAAGATCAATTCACCCCCCCCCCTCTTGATCTCAGCCTACATTTCTAACAAGGTTGTGACTGAAGCCACTAGTCATCCTCAACCTCCAGCCAATTATCAAGGAGATAGCTGGCTTGTAGGGTCCTTCTAACCGTGGAACTTTAAGTGATATGTCTTCCTTGGAGCTGACGTGTTTAAGCCAAGCCGTTGTAAACAAGACAATGACAATGCTTGTAATATTAGAACAACGGGCTCGGGATAAAGAAGAGAAAGAAAAGAAAGTAGAAGAAAAGCTCAGTCAAACTCAAATCCAGATGCAGATTCTAAAGGATGAACTCAGGAAATTACAGGATTAGTTCCGTCAGCTAGAGAAAGAGCGAGATGATGTTGTGGTTAACGAGAAAAAATATAAGGTCCTTTTGGAAGAAGCAGAATACAAAGTTTGTGACCGTAACAAGAAAATAGATGATCTAAACATTCAAATAGAAGGTCAGGCCCGACAGATTGAAGATTTATCTAATGAACGTGCTAAAATGTTTAAGTCAGGTTTTGATAACGCTTTGGAACAAGCTAAAGTCATCGCCTCAGATGTTGACTTCTCCCTAGCCGACCCTGTCAAAAGTGTGGTAGATGGAATGATTATTGAAGAAGAAGATGAAGATTAGGAGAATGAAGATGAGGAGAATGAAGAATCAAGCACCTATTTTCTGACATGAAGTATTTTGTTATTATTTTGTTATTTGAAGGTGCCTATTTTGTAATTCATAACAACTATTATCTTGTATCCACTACTTGAACAATATTTATGTTTTATGAATGTTGTATTCATCTTTATTCTTAGTCACTCTCGATGAACTTAAGAAGTTATTTTCGCTAAATGACATCAATTAAAATTAACCCGTCTTCCCTAGTTAATGAATCACCCCCGATCACGTTTAAATCTCTTTACAAAATAATAGCACGTTTGGTACAATTTACGTTGACATAAATTTCGTATACAACTCGTATAGTGCGCATTTTACACATTACAACTCGCATAGTAAGCATTTCACACATAACTCGCATTTCAATTCTGGGTCATATTCTGACCATAGTACGTATTTCGTACATAGCTCGTATTTCGAGTCTAGGTCACATTTTGACCGTAGTACGTATTTCGTACATAGTGCGTATTTCGCACATAGTTCGCATTTCGAGTCTAGGTCACATTCTGACCATAGTACGTATTTCGTACATAGTGTGCATTTCGCACATAGCTCGCATTTCAAGTCTAGGTCATATTCTGACCATAGTACGTATTTCGTACATAGTGCGCATTTCGCACATAGCTCGCATTTCGAGTCTAGGTCACATTCTGACCGTAGTACGTATTTCGTACATAGTGCGCATTTCGCACATAGCTCGCATTTCGAGTCTAGGTCACATTCTGACCGTAGTACGTATTTCGTACATAGTGCGCATTTTGCACATAGCTCGCATTTCGAGTCTAGGTCACATTCTGACCATAGTACATATTTCGTACATAGTACGCATTTTGCACATAGCTCGCATTTCGAGTCTAGGTCACATTCTGACCATAGTACGTATTTCGTACATAGTGCGCATTTCGCACATAACTTGCATTTCGAGTCTAGGTCACATTCTGACCATAGTACGTATTTCGTACATAGTGCGCATTTTGCACATAACTCGCATTTCAAGTCTAGGTCACATTCTGACCATAGTACGTATTTCGTACATAGTGTACATTTCGCACATAGCTCGCATTTCGAGCCTAGGTCACATTCTGAGGGTAAGTAGCATAAACACTTAAGAATGTCTAAAGGGACCTTTTTATTGATATTGTTGCCTCATTGAAAACCTTGAAAGAAAAATATCTGATTGTTCTGTAAAAAACTTTCAAGGAAAAGAGTACAACTCAAGGTCCAACATTAACTAACTGTAATAAAATTGCAGGCTTGTTGCATTCCATGTCCTTGGTACCAAGCCCCCATCTGTGGTTTCCAATCGATAAGCACATTTGCCAATAACAGTGGATATACGATAGGGTCTGGCCCATGTTGGGGAAAGTTTATTGTAAATCTGATTCGACTGGGTGTGCTTCATAACCAAATCCCCTACAATGAACTCTCGACCCTGAACCTTCTGAATGTGTTATTTTTCACACCTACGTTTCAGCATAGAGGACTGGATTCGGGCGTGTTCACGAACTTCTTTGATTGTGTCCAAATTGGCTTGTATTTGTTGAATAGATTTATCTTCATTGAATCCTTGCACCCTAGAAGATGGATAAATCAACTCTATTGGAATGATTGTCTCGATCCCGTATACCAAGCGAAAAGGTGTTTCCTTGGTGGTTGATTGCGGAGTCGTGTGATAAGACCAAAGAATACTAGGTAATTCTTTTACCCAGAACGTTTTAATCTCTCCAAGTCTACATTTAAGGCCGTTAAGAATTAATTTATTTGCTGCTTCAACCTGTCCATTGGTTTGTGGATGTTCTACTGAGGTAAAAATCTAATGTATGTTAAGGTCTCCACAGAAAGCTTTGACCCTGCTACTGGCAAACTGTGTCCCATTATCCGAAGTTAAAGTGTGGGGTAACCCGTATCTGCAAATAACATGTTGCCACAAAAAACAACATATCTTATCAGCTGTGATAGTGGCCACTGGTTCTACTTCAATCCATTTGGTAAAATACTTTATGGCTACAATAAAAAACTTAAGTTGTCGGACTGCAACCGGGAAGGGTCACAATATGTCAATTCCCCATTTACAGAAAGGCCAAGAGGCCGTTATGGAGTGTAGTGGTTCGGGTGGCGCTATATGAAGATTTGCGTGTTGTTGGCATTTGACACATTTCTTAACATACTGCATACAATCATGTCGTAGTGTTGGCCAGTAATAGCCTGCTCGAAGCACTTTGAATGTTAAAGTCCTGCCACCTATATGACTTTTGCATATGCCTTCATGAACCTCTCTAACAATAAGTTGGGCTTCCTCCTCTGTTAGGCATCGTAATAGTGGCACAAATAATCCTCTCTTATAGAGGACACCTTCGATTAACACAAATTGTGTAGCTTTCCTTTTAAGGGCCATTTGAGCTTCCTCATCTCTCGGTAAAGTCGCGTTGGTTAAATACTCCTTCAACGGTGTCATCCACGTATAAAGTTCATTAATGCATAAAATTTGAGAAACCTCACCTTCATTATTATCGGTGGTGATGCTAGGGTGGATAAGTGTTTCTTGAATGGCTGAAGTGTGGTTTCCTGGGCGCTTGGTACTAGCTAGTTTAGATAACAGATCGACCCTGTTGTTCTGCTCACGAGGCACATATATTAATTTGAAATTTTGGAAAGAATCAGATAAAGTTTTCACCTTTTTTACATATTCTGCTAAGTGGGGATCACGAGCTTGAAAGTTCCTACTGACTTGCCCTGATACCAACTATGAGTCAGTTCAAACTGTTAGATCTCGGATTCTCATCTCTAATGCTAACTTGAGGCTTGCTATCAATGCTTCATATTCGGCTTGATTATTACTCGTTTGGAACGCAAAACGTAAAGATTGTTCTATCATCATTCCATTTGATGCTTCAAGAATAATACCCGCGCCGCTACCATGTAAGTTGGACGAGCCATCAACCGAGAGGATCCAAGGGGCTCCGGTATTTGTGGTGTTCGGGGGCGATGTGAGCTCCACCACAAAATCTGCTAATACTTGAGCTTTGATTGGTCCTCTAGGCTCATATTTGATTTCATATTCAGACAATTCAATAGCCCACTTCATCATTCTTCCAGCAAAATCTGGTTTTTGTAAAACCTGTCGGATGGGTAGATCGGTCCTGATAATAATACTAAAACTCTGGAAATATGGCCATAGATGTCTAGGTAAGAACACTACGATCAAAGCTGCTTTCTCTATCTTTTGATAACGTTGTTCTACTCCTTGTAGAACTCTGCTTACAAAATACACTGGATGTTGTATACCATCTTTTTCCTGTACCAAAATTGCACTTATGGTTGTTTCCCTTACTGATAAGTAAAGAGACAGTGGAAGATTCATGACTGGTTTGGATAATACTGGAGGACTCATCAATGTCGTTCACTACAAGAAAATCACGTATTTCCGACAGATTTTTACCGACGGATTTGTATCCGTTAGAAAATGAGTCATTATCGACGAAATTATCGACAGATATAGAATTTGGTCTTACCAACGGATATATCCGTCGGTAAATTAACAATTAATTACTCGACGGATATATCTGTTGGTAAATTAACAATTAATTACCAACGGATATATCCGTTGGTAAATCTGTCGGTAAATTAACAATTATTTACCGACGGATATTTCCATCGGTAAATTCGTTGGTAAATTAATAATTAATTATCGACGGATATATCCGTCAATAAAATTGTATAATAATTACTTAATATATATATTCTAATAAATTAATTATTCACCTAATTAAAAATTTAAATATTTTTTATTTAATAATTTAATTTAAGCATAATTAGATTAATTTATAATAATTTATTAAATTAAATAATTTAAAAAATAAATATTTAATTATATATAGATATATAAATATATAAATATGTAAATATATAAATATATAAATATATAAATATATAAAAATATATAAAAATATATAATTTATTGTAAACTATAATTGAAAAGTTATGGTAGCTTAATGGTTGGAGTATCAACCTCTGACCCTAAGGTACTAGGTTCGAATCCGTCAGTGACAATTCACTTAATCTAAATTATAATTCAAACTTCTAAAAATATAAAAGGGGAAATAAATAATAATAATATAATGTAAAGAAAAGGGGAGGGGTGTCTTTAGAAAAATATTTTATAAAAAATTTAATAATTAATAAAAAATTTCCGACCTTGTAACATTTACCGACTGGACATGAATTCATCGGTAAATTTACTCGACGGATTTTACACCGTCGATAATCCCTCGGTAATATATATTTACCGACATATTTTCTTATTTACCGACGGATTTTGTACGTCGGTAATTTCGATTTTTCTTGTAGTGGTTTTCAGTGCTTGAAACGCTTGCTCGCATTCTAACATCCAAGCAAATCTGTGGGTTGTCTTGAGACATCGGAAATGTTAGAAAAGTAGTTTTAAATCAAGAGGGGGGGTGAATTGATTTTTGAAAGTTTTTCGCAATACACAGATTATCTAATTCGAAAATTAAGATTACTTATCAATTCACAAATCACAAAGCAATCAAACAATTTAAGTGCAGCAGCAGAAATTAAAGAGAGAAAGGTTAGGAAAGATTTCACCGGTAATTTTATACTTGGTTCACCCAATACCAGGGCTACGTCCGGACTCCGGCCAAATTCCAGTGGGTTCCACTAGAATAGATGTTTTACGAGACTCACCCTCTTACACCTATTCTAACTCTCCACCAAGAACCAAATTCCAGCTCTTGGAAACCTCTGCAACCAAATTCCAGCTAGCAGAGAAACCAGGTGCTCAAATTCCGGGCACCACACACAAGAACCAAATTCCAGCTCTTGCTTTAACCTTTCCACCAAGAACCAAATTCCAGTTCTTGGCAACTTTCTACAACAGCTGCAGAAAACTTGTACCCAAATTCCAGGTACAAAACAGTACAAATGAATGAATAGAAATTTAAAAGAAGAAACAAAGAAAGCTCAAACCGAATTACACCAATCCACAGTCAGTTTCTTCTTCAAAGAAATGCAAAGTGCCTCAAGAAAGATTTCAAAAGAAGTTCACAAAAACAGTTGTGTATCTTTCTTGAAAAATGCTAATAGTTGTTTGTATTGATTGCTTGAATTGTGTAAAAGCTGATATTCAATCTGTTGTTTTTAAAAGTTTCAAGCAATTCTGTTTATAAAAGAGTATTTTCAAATCTGCTGCATTAATTAATCTGTTGAAAGTTTGTTTTAATCTGTTGAAATAGCCGTTATAATCTGTTAAAAGTCCTTTCAACCCATTAATGCATTCTTGATCTTTAACAGAAAATGTTTTAGTTGATACAACCATGTTTATATCAGTTAAAACGTTTTACAAACATTTTCTAAGTATAAAACAATCGATTGAATCGCGTATTAATCGATTGATTTGTTTAAAAACCTTCTTATAAAACTTTCCAAGTTATTTTAAGCTGATATAAAGTCGTTTCAATCGATTGAAAATCTGCACATATATTTTCAAGTCATTTTAATCGATTGAAAGTTCGTTTTAATCGATTGAAAAGATTTTCTAAGTTATTCTAATCGATTGAAATGCGTTTTAATCGATTGAAATAAGTCTGATCGGTCATAATTCAATTCTGATCGATCATAACCAACTCGATCGGTCATAATCTCATTCTGATCGATCATACTCGACATCCAAAGTGATTTTAATCGATTGAAACGTGTTTTAATCGATTAAAATAATTCTAATCGCTCATATTTAAGATCTGATCGATTATATTGCATTCTGACCTATTACATTCGAATTCTAATCGGTCATAAAGAGTTTTAATCGATTAAAAGAAGTTTGTATCGATTAAAATATTGTAAAAACACTTTTTAAAACATTCTAAGTGTTTTAAATTGATTCTTTCAAACCTTTATCAGTTAATAACTTGTTTAAGAAAATTCTTTGCCAAAATGCTTTTGTTTTTTATTTGTTTAAAACTATTTTTGAGGCATTTT
The DNA here is from genome assembly GCA_963425845.1 of Sphenostylis stenocarpa. Taxonomy (NCBI): domain Eukaryota; kingdom Viridiplantae; phylum Streptophyta; class Magnoliopsida; order Fabales; family Fabaceae; genus Sphenostylis; species Sphenostylis stenocarpa. The sequence goes on from OY731404.1 coordinate 60,115,657, forward strand.
GCAAATTGAGTGAAGAAGCTTTATGCAGTGGAAAAGGTAAAGTGGTTTTACCTAAGCTTTCTGTTAAGACACACTAAGTCTTCAGCTCCATTCTTCTGAGTGACTTGTTTGACTGCTGCAGAGTTGACCCTTGACTTTATCTTTGACTTCATCAAATCAATGAGATCTTTGCTAGGATCACTTTCAGGAAATAGGGCAAATTTTTCTCCCCTGCCACAGATAAGAATCGAGACAGAGTTGCCAACCATCCAGTTAACTATTGGACCTCCCTTAAATTGCTAGGACTTCGCACATTGATGATGGTCGCACACTTCTCTGGATTTGCCTCAATACCCCGTTGTGTGATCATAAAGCCTAAAACCTTACCTGATCGAACGCCGAATGCACATTTTTCAGGATTGAGCTTTAAACTATATTTGTTGAGTGTGTAGAATAGTTGTTCCAATTCCTCCGCATGTTGTGTTGCCTTAATAGACTTAACTACCATATCATCAACATAAGCTTCCACTGTTCGGCCTAAATGATATGTTGCCCCTGTATTCTTTAATCCGAAAGGCTATTACTTTGTAACAAAAATTAGATGCCCCAGCCATAAAAGCAGTTTTTTCTTCGTCTGTAGGATGCATACGAATTTGATTGTACCCGAAGTATGCATTCATGAAACTTAGAAGTTCGCAACCTGCTACAACATCTATAAGCACATCAATGTGTGGCAATGGATATGAATCTTTGGGACATGCTTTATTGAGGTCAGTATAATCGATACACATGCGCCACTTTCCCGATGGTTTCCTAACCATGACCACGATTGCTAACCACTCTGGATATTATACCTCCCGAATATATCTTGTAGACAATAATTTAGCAATTTCTTCAATCACAGCTATGTGCTTCTCAGCCCTGAGCTTACGTCATTGTTGAATCATTGGTTTAGCTTTAGGATCCAACGCTAGACGATGACATAGGAAATATGGGTCGATTCCAGGCATATCAGGTGTAGACCATGCAAATGTTGTCTTGTTTTTTCTCAGAACTCTTACCACTGCTGCTTCTACCTCTTCACCCATGTTGGTACCGATCTGGATAAACTTGTTATCGTCAATTAAGACCTTTTTCAAATCTTCCACTGGTTGAGGTCGACGATCCTCAAAGACACGTGGGTCCAAATCCACCATGTGAACTTCTGAGCTATTCAGACCCGATGATAATACCCTCCTTTGCCGAAGACTTCCTTCATAACATTTTCGTGCAGTCTTCTGATTAACCCTTACAGTTCCTACCTTTCCATTAATAATGGGGTATTTAAGTTTCATGTGTTTAGTTGATACGACGGCTCCCAACTTGTTCAAAGAAGGTCTCCCTAGCAACATGTTGTAAGATGATATTGCATTAACAACTAGGAATTTTATCATAATCATTTTTTAATATACTTCTTCGCCAAATGTAACACGTAACTCTACATATCCCCGAACTTCAACTTGTTATCCCGTGAATCCCACCAGGACTCTTGAAAATGGCTGTAAGAGGTCTGAAGAGATTTGAAGTCCTACAAAAGCGTCCCAATATAAAACATCCATTGAACTACCTTGATCCACCAAAACTCTGTGAACATTTCGTCCTCTCATAATTATGGAGATGACGATAGGGTCATATGACGTCTAATAGATCTTCATCAGTGAAAGTAATAGTTGGAGTAGGTGGGGATCGAGCTACTGTTGTTGCTGTAAGAATTTGTTGAGCATATCTCTTTCTGGAGGAAGAGGTGGGTCCTCCACCTGCAAACCCCCCAGATATGGTATTGAAATCTCCAAGAATAGCTCTTTCATACTCACCATCTTGATAGGATGACTCTTTTCCCCTTTTATCAAAGGATGTCCTTGACTGGAATGGGTGAGACGGATTGGGTAGTCGATTTAGCCTGAACATCGATAACCTACCTTCTCTAATTAAACGATCCACCTGTTGTATTAGCGTTTGGCATTCTTCAGTGTCATGTCCTCAAACTCTATGAAATTCACACCACGCCTGTTGTTTGGGACTGAGCTGCTTATGGGTGACACGAGGGAAATGAAGAAGGAGTTTAGTTGCTCTTACTTCTTGCAACAATTCTTTCTTTGACACATTAAGCGGAATAGGTTGTTGCTGATATTGCCTAGTATTAGGCTTCGTGATCTGTCGATTAGGATTTTTGCATTTGTCATAAGGATGATAACTCCTTTGTGAAGCACTTGGTGGATTTGATGAAGACATAATATTGAGTGGATATAGTTTAGTTTGTGGGTGTGTAGATGAATAGGCTAGGAGCTTGAACTTAATCTCTTGATAGGACAATATATTTTGTGATAAGCGCCTTAATATGATGCATCTCATTGAAATCTTTTTTCTGCATGAAAAACTTACATTTAAGTATTAAAAGAACAAACTAAGTTTTTCAATCTGTTGAAAATGTTTTTCAATCTGTTAAAATCACTTAACATAATAAGTGGTCATACATAGTCGAAAATTCAATTGGTTGAATCGCAGAATCAACAGGTTAAAATGACTTAATGAATTTTTCAATATCAAGGTTTCGTATTTTCAATCTGTTGAAATGTTTTTTAATCTGTTGAAACAGAGAGACTATTTTTCTATCTAAGAGTCTGCAGGATTTCAATCTGTTGAAATGATTTTCAATCTATTGAAACAGAGAGTTATCATTTTTCATAAAGTTGTTTCAATCCATTAAAAACTCGAATCAATTGATTGAATGAAGTTTTAAATGAAATCAATCGATTGAATCGTCGTTTTAATCGATTGAAATGTATTCTGAGCGATCATAATTTCATTCTGATCGATCATAACTTGTTCTAATCGATCATAATACTTTTCTAATCGATCATAATCGATTCTAACCTGTTATATTTTCATTCTGATCGATCAGTTGCATCTCTGAATCAGTTTTTGATTGAGTAAACGTTCTGGTTCTCTGTTTTACTATATAAATACAAGATTTGATCTATCTTTTGAAAAACACAACACACAACTTGAGAAAACATTTGAAATCAATCTGTGAAGCTATCATATCCGTGACTTTCTCTGCATTCAAGAACTTTGTTATATCATAAGGTGCTTTGATCAAAATTGTGGTCAATCAAAGAGAGAAAGTGTTGTGTTAGAATCGTTTCGGACAATTTTACCGATAGAGTTGTAGTCCGTGTTTTTTCTTTTCATACTCTTTTGTAAAGTGTGTTTGTGCAGGTTGGAATTTGGATCTGCACTTGTTACAAGAATCGGATTTGGTTATCGGGAGGTTTTCAAGAGTCTATCTTGTGGGTTTGCAAGATAGTTCTTGGGGTAGATTGGTGAGTATCTACTGGTTGTAATTTTCACTTGGTATTAGTGGAACTTGGTAGATTTGTCAAGAACTCGGATGTAGCTCTGGTATAGAGTGAACCAAGATAAATTGTTGTGTTGAATTTCTTCTTTCATCTCCTTTATTTCTTGTCTATATACTTGCTGTAATTAAAATCAACCTATCTACACAAGAATTAAATAAAGATAATTCATTCTTCCAAGAGAAAGTAAGTTTTGCGAAAAAGTTTTCAAAAGTTCAATTCACCCCCCTCTTGAACTCAACCATTAATTCTTTCAATTGGTACCGGAGCTGGTTCTTGTAAGTTACTCAAGAAATCGGTCCAAGAATGGCCGAGGGAAAGATGAATTTTTCGAAGGAGCCTCCATAAACAGGCCTCCTCTTTTTTCTGGTGTGAATTATTCTTTCCGGAAGGTTAGAATGAAAATCTTTATTGAATCTCTTGATAGAGGTATTTGGGAAACAATTGTTAATGGTCCTTACAAACCAACTCATACAAGTGGATGGTAAAGTAGTTGAGAAAAATTGGGCTGAATTAACTGATGCGGAAAATAGGAGAGTCCAATATGATTATATCGCTAAAAATATTATTACCTCTCGCTTTAAATCTTGATGAGTTTTTCAGTGGTGTCTCAATGTGCCTCCGCCAAAGAAATGTGGGAAATTCTAGAGGTCACACATGAAGGTACATCTCGATGTGAAAAGAGCGAGAAAGCATGAGTTAATTAGGGACTATGAATTGTTTAAAATGCAAGCAAGGAGAAACAATTGCAGATGTACAGTAAAAGGTTCACGCACATAGTCAATCATCTAATTGGGCTAGGAAAGATTTTTGACAAGGAAGAGTTGAACATCAAAATCTTGAAGTGTTTGGACAGAACTTGGCAACCAAAGGTGACAACTTATATCGTAATCAAGAGACTTGACTCGAAATGACTACTCGCTTCACTATTTGGTAAGTTAAGGGAACATGAGTTGGAAATCAATCGGCTCAAAGAACAAGAGAATGCAGAAAAGAAAAGTAGAAACATTGTTCTCAAGACGATTGAAGAAAACAGTGAGTCCGAAGAAGATGAATCCGAAAATCTGACTTTGTTGGTTAAGAAATTTGGGAAATTTCTTAGAAGGAAGAACAGAACCGGCCAAGTAAAAAGGTACACCGATAAAAAGACCGAATCTATTCAAAATTCTATTACTTGTTATTCTTGTGGTAAGCGTGGACACATAAGGAGTGACTGTCCGGAAAAGACCAAGAATCGAACAAGAAAGATTCAAAATACAAAGGGAAAAAGGCCTACATAGCTTGGCAAGACAATGATTCATCCTCCAGCTTCTGGATCCGAAGGTGAAGAGGTGAACCTATGTTTGATGGCTGGTTGTGAATCTTCTTCATCACATGTAAGTTCAACTCCTACAGAAAATGAAATGAATTACAACACATTACTGAATGCTTTCAATGAAATGCATAGTGAAGCCGTAAATTTATCTCATACAAATAATCGGTTAAAAGGATTAAATAACTCGGTTAGAAAATAGAGTTAAAGTTCTGGAAAAAGAACTATTAGAAAGCAAAACAGATTTAGAACATCTAGATATAATCTATGCATCTCATGGATAATGTTGCTGATAATAAGAAGTGTGAAAAGTGTATTCTTCTCGCAAGATAAGGTTGATTACTTGATTAAAACTTTGTCTAAGTTTACTCAAGGTAAAGAGAATTTAGATGCACTCCTTGGGTCTCAAAACTGTGTATTTGAACATACTCGGAATCGGGTACAAACCTAAGATTGGGGTAAAAACTAAAAAATATTTGAACTTCTTTTCATTTAGAAAAGCTACAACATCCCCTTTCTCATCTTGTCATTACTGCATGAAGAAAGGACATACTATAAAATTTTGTCATGCTAGGAAATATTTTGTGCCGCAAGGTAGGAAGAGATGGGTTCCAAAACATGTTAAACGTAAAATTTGACTCCTAAGGACCCAAAACACTTAAGGGTACCAAATACTTGATGTTTGATCTTTCAGGAACAACAACAAGAGTCCCTTTGGTACCTAGATAGCGGATGCTCAAGGCACATGACAGGTGACATTTCAAAATTTCGAAACCGAGATTAAAGAATGGAGGTCATGTGACTTATGGAGACAACAACAAGGGAAGAATTCTAGGTTCTGGAGATATTGGAGATGGTGAATCAGCAACCATTCACAATGTTCTTCTTGTTGAAGGTCTCAAGCACAATCTAATCAAGTATAAGTCAGCTTATGTGATCTTGGTCACAAAGTAATCTTCAAACCGTAAAAGTGCCTAATCTGTGAACCGGAATCCGACACTGGTAATGTTGGTAGGTAAGAGGTTAAACAACATATACATGTTAGATATCAAGCATTCTATATCATCTCAAAGTTGTCTTCTTACTAAAGAAGAAGAATCTTGGTTGTGGCATAGAAGGCTTGCTCATATACATCTTAACCATCTTGACAAACTGATTTCTAAAGAGTTAGTTTCTGGGCTACCTAAGCTTCGAATCTTGAAAGACAAAATCTGTGAAGCTTGTTTGAAAGGCAAACAAACTAGAAAATCCTTTTCAAACAAAAACATTGTTTCGACTTCTAGACCTTTGGAACTCGCTTCACATGGATTTGGTTGGTCCTTCAAGGAATAAAAGCCTAGGTGGTAATCTTTATATCATGGTAATTGTTGATGACTTTTCCAGATTTACCTGGACTATTTTTCTTAAAGCCAAATCTGATTCTTACAAATCTTTCAAAAAGCTTGCTAAGGTTTTACATAATGAAAAAGGGTATTTCATTACATCTATTCAAAGTGACAATGGTGGAGAATTTGTAAATGAAAAGTTTGAATCATTTTGTGAAAAGTTTGGCATAAAACACAATTTTTCTCGCTCCAAGAACTCCTCAACGTAACGGTGTTGTGGAAAGAAAGAACAGATCCATTGTGGAACTTGCTAGAACAATGTTGTGTGAAAATTCTTTACCTAAATACTTTTGGGCAGATGCAGTAAACACTGCTTGTCATGTTTTGAATAGAGTCTTGATTAGACCCATGCTTAAGAAAACCCCATATGAACTGTACAAAGGAAGAAAACCCAACATAAACTATTTCAGGGTTTTTGGATGTACGTGTTTTGTTTTAAACAATGGGAAAGAAAATATTGGCAAGTTTGATGAGAAATCTGACAAAGGAATCTTTCTTGGTTATTCAACTAACGGCCATGCATATAGAGTCTACAATTTAAGACTAAAATCTGTTGAAGAATCAAGTACATGTTGTTTTTAATGAGTCTCCTCGAGTGTTGCAGTAATAGAACAATAGGTACTGCAGATGAAGAAGATTTAACTGATAATTCTTATCGCTTGAAACGTCCCAAGTAGCTCAGATCAACGATACTGTCGAAGAAGGTGATCAATCAGCTTGATCCTACAAAAGCTGATCCACCAAGAATTACTCGAAGAACAGGAAGAAGATGTCCTGGAAGAGCTTCCCAAAGAGTGGATTGTCCCAAGAGATCTCTCTCTAGACAATGTCATCGGGCAAATCAATAAGGGAGTATCTACTAGACATTCTCTTAATCAATTCTCGCAATCATATGGCATTCATTTCACAAATAGAACCTAAAACTCGTTAAAGAAGCATTAAATGATGAATACTGGGTTAGTGCCATGCATGATGAGCTTAATCAATTTGAAAGGAATAACGTGTGGGAATTAGTTCCTAAAATCAAAGATATCAATGTAATTGGTACTAAGTGGGTATTCAAAAATAAACTAGATGAACACTGGCATTATCACTAGAAATAAAGCTAGATTGGTAGCCAAAGGGTATAACCAACAGGAGGGTATTGATTTTGATGAAACCTTTGCACCTGTAGCTAGACTTGAAGTCGTCAGATTATTATTAGCTTATGCTTGTATAAGTGGTTTAAGATTACTACAGATGGATGTCAAGAGTGCCTTTCTTAATGGACTCATCAATGAAGAAGTGTATGTTTCTCAACCTCCTGGGTTTGAAAATCACAAGCATCCTGACCATGTCTACAAATTGAAAAAGGCACTTTATGGTTTAAAGCAAGCACCTAGACAATGGTATGAGAGGTTAAGTAACTTCTTAATTGATCAAGGGTACAAACGAGGTGAAGTTGATAAAACCCTATTCATTAAGAAATCTGGAACTGACATTATTCTGGTGCAGGTATATGTGGATGATATCATTTTCAGTTCTACAAATAATGCCTTGTGTAATAAGTTTGTTAAGGAAATGCAAAGTGAATTTGAAATGTCTATGATGGGAGAATTGAATTTCTTCCTTGGTCTCCAAGTTAAACAATTAAGAAATGGCATTTTTCTAAGTCAATCTAAATACTACAATGAGTTGTTAAAGAAGTTTGATATGCACAATTGCAAGGAATCCTCTACACCCATGTCTACTAACTGCTGTCTAGATTTAGATGAAAAAGGGAAATCTGTTGATCAAACTAAATATAGAGGTTTGATTGGTTCTCTCGCTATATCCGATCGCTAGTAGGCTCGACATTATGTTTAGTGTGTGCCTTTGTGCTAGATTTCGTGCAAACCCAAAGGAATCACATCTTACCGCTGCTAAAAGGATTCTCAAGTACCTTAAAGGAACAGTTAATGTCTGGACTATGGTATCCCGAAGGTGCATCCCTTAAACTTGTTGGATTTTCTGATTCTGACTTTGCAAGATGTAGATTGGACAGAAAAAGTACCTCCGGTACATGTCATTTATCGGGAAGCAGCCTCATATCTTGGCACAGCAAAAAGCAAGCATGTGTTGCTCTTTCAACTGCAGAAGTTGAATACATTGCAGCTGGAGCCGTTGTGCTCAAAGTATCTACCTTAAGCAACAACTCGACGTACTATGGAGTGACTCTAAATACTGGTACCTCCGGTTTGTGATAATACTAGTGCAATAAATTTAACTAAGAATCCTATTCAACACTCTAGAACTAAGCATATTGAAATTAGACATCACTTTATTAGAGAACATGTATCTAGGGGTGACTGTGAAATTTTATTCATTGAATCTGAAAAACAGTTAGCTGATTTATTCACTAAACCACTACCTAGAGACAGACTTAATATGCTTAGGACTGAATTAGGAATTCTAGATATATCTAGTATTGAATAACTGATTCTTTATGGTGATTATGATTTTTTTTAAACAGGTTGATAACATGTTCAATCGATTAAAATTGTCTGAAAATCTTGAAATTATTTGTATTAATCGATTGAAATTGCGAAATAATCTGTTGATTTCTTGATTCTTACTCTCTATTATTGATATGTTATCAGTTCATTCGATTAAATAAGCCTTTAATCGATTTATTTCATTAACCTTGTAGCTCTGCATATTTTCTTCTATAAATCAATCGATTCAATCTTCGATTCAATCGATTGAATTCACTTTTGATACTCGCATGATTTTCTTTCACAAAAACAATCGATTAGATCTTCTGGCTCAATCGATTTATTTTACTTCCGAGTATCTCGCAATTGCAAAATCAATTGGTTTCACGAAAAATCAATTGATTAATTTTTTCTAGGGCTAGTTGTGTATACTCGTCACTAAACAATTACTGCAGAGTGGGTTGAATGCATTTACAACGAGATAGACTTCAACTACTCTCTTAAATATCAAAGATATCCAATAAAAGTTGATTGACTCTGATTGGATATCAGATGTGAGGATAATTAAGATGCACAGTAACCATTCTTTCTCTCTCTCCACCTTTATCATCACTGCGCGAAAGCAGAGAAGCAGCTTATACAAGAAAGACAAAACTGTGAAGTTGAAGGGATCGTGTGCTCTAAAGAAAACTGTAGTGTTTTTCCTCCTTGAATCATTCTCTCTTCTCGGCTATTCCTCTGTTCATTCCAAAAATCAAGTATGCTCAATCGCACAAAATCCGGTAGGAAGAAGTCCAAGCAGAGGCGAGTCTTCTACCGCAAGGCAAGAACCAAATGCTCGAAGGACGCATTGAAACCTGGTTCAATGGGAACCAAGAGAAAATGGATCTGTTTATTCATGAAATGAGCAGGAAACAAGTCAATATACCCAAGGTCCTAAAGTTCTCCTGGTTTGACGCCGAAGGATTCAGAGGTGTTCGGAAGCTACTGCAACATCAAAAACTTCAAAAGTTTCTGGAGTTGAATGGTAGGATTTATCCTGACTTAATTAAAGTCTTTTTCACTAACTTGTCCTTTGAAGGTTCCACTTTAAAAACTCAAGTCAAAGGAGTAGACATTGAGATAACTCCAAATGTCTCGGAAAGAGGTTGCTTGGAATCAAGGATGAAGGTGTAAAAGTCACCAAAGGATATACTTCGGATGTGGAAGAGTTTAATAAAGTTCAAGACTTTCATTCATGCATGAAGAATAATCGAGACTCGTAAGTTCTTTCAATGCTCGGAAAGATGAAGCTTGAGGAAAGGGTTCTCGCTTTCATTGTGGCCTGGCAGACTCACACCCAGGGGGAGCAATCATGCAAGATCTGAATGAAGGAGATTTGGTATCGATGTACCGCATTCACCACATAATAAGGGTGAACTAGGCTTTTGTTATCAAGGACCACATGATCAAAGCTAAGCGGCTGAGTGATTTCAGGTATCCTTATGCTATTTTGATTTCTAAGTTTTTAACACATTTTGGTGTTGATTTGGAAGGGGAACTAGTTGAATCTGTTCGACCAACAAATGAGGTAAATAATTCTGTCCTGCATAAAATGGGATTCATCAAAATTGATGGTGAATGGATCTCCAAAGAAGAAGCCGGGAGAGGAGAAGACTTTGAAGAAGAAGAACAAGAGGAAAATGTCAATGCCGATGTTCCGGAACTTCGCAGAGAAGACCATCCGACCCGATGGAAGAGGTGTCCCCATTGGAAATGATCCCATACACTCCACAGCCTCGACCGTGGCACGCCCCCGTCTCGCTCGAAAGAACCATGTTGCATCGATGAATGAACCGCAAACCAACCAAAGAAGGCACATGGAGATGATCGTTGCTCGCGGGCTCGTCAAGCATTATCTCGGATGAAAATTTCATTGCAAGATTTCAACATATTGACAACCAATTAGAAGACATCTACAACATGGTTGTTGAACTACAATTTAATCAAGGTCCCGGGGATGAATGAAGGCTTATTTTTTATGTTTCTGTTATCTTGTTTATGTTTCTTTTGTTTTTATTGTTTTGTTTCATTTTGGGGTACCTACGTGGTACCATGGACTGTAACTAAAACACTCTTATTTGATGCAATCAAATAGGGGGAGAAGTGTTTTTCTTAAAACTGTCACTACACACACACCACAAAATATATGTCTCTGGTCTGTTATTATTTGTGCAGGTGCAGTGGTTATTTGTCTCCATCAAATAGGGGGAGATTGAAGCACTTGGTGGATTTGATGAAGACATAATATTGAGTGGATATAGTTTAGTTTGTGGGTGTGTAGATGAATAGGCTAGGAGCTTGAACTTAATCTCTTGATAGGCCAATATATTTTGTGATAAGCGCCTTAATATGATGCATCTCATTGAAATCTTTTTTCTGCATGAAAAACTTACATTTAAGTATTAAAAGAACAAACTAAGTTTTTCAATCTGTTGAAAATGTTTTTCAATCTGCTAAAATCACTTAACATAATAAGTGGTCATACATAGTCGAAAATTCAATTGGTTGAATCGCAGTAATCAACAGGTTAAAATGACTTAATGAATTTTTCAATATCAAGGTTTCGTATTTTCAATCTGTTGAAATGTTTTTTAATCTGTTGAAACAGAGAGACTATTTTTCTATCTAAGAGTCTGCAGGATTTCAATCTGTTGAAATGATTTTCAATCTATTGAAACAGAGAGCTATCATTTTTCATAAAGCTGTTTCAATCCATTAAAAACTCGAATCAATTGATTGAATGAAGTTTTAAATGAAATCAATCGATTGAATCGTCGTTTTAATCGATTGAAATGTATTCTGAGCGATCATAATTTCATTCTGATCGATCATAACTTGTTCTAATCGATCATAATACTTTTCTAATCGATCATAATCGATTCTAACCTCGTTATATTTTCATTCTGATCGATCAGCTTGCATCTCTGAATCAGCTTTTTGATTGAGTGAAACGTTCTGGTTCTCTCGCTTTACTATATAAATACAAGATTTGATCTATCTTTTGAAAACACAACACACAACTTGAGAAAACATTTGAAATCAATCTGTGAAGCTATCATATCCGTGACTTTCTCTCGCATTCAAGAACTTTGTTATATCATAAGGTGCTTTGATCAAAATTGTGGTCAATCAAAGAGAGAAAGTGTTGTGTTAGAATCGTTTCGGACAATTTTACTCGATAGAGCTGCAATCCAGTGTTTTTTCTTTTCATACTCTTTTGTAAAGTGTGTTTGTGCAGGTTGGAATTTGGATCTCGCACTTGTTACAAGAATCGGATTTGGTTATCGGGAGGTTTTCAAGAGTCTATCTTGTGGGTTTGCAAGATAGTTCTTGGGGTAGATTGGTGAGTATCTACCGGTTGTAATTTTCACTTGGTATTAGTGGAACTTGGCAGATTTGTCAAGAACTCGGATGTAGCTCGGTATAGAGTGAACCAGTATAAATTGTTGTGTTGAATTTCTTCTTTCATCTCCTTTATTTCTTGTCTATATACTTGCTGTAATTAAAATCAACCTAAGAATTAAATAAAGATAATTCATTCTTCCAAGAGAAAGTAAGTTTTGTGAAAAAGTTTTCAAAAGTTCAATTCACCCCCCCTCTTGAACTCAACCATTAATTCTTTCACTTTGGATGTGCGACCCTTATACATTTCGGGCCCAAAAGGGTTTTACTGTATTGTCTTGCTACAACTCCAATTGTTCGGCAGCCTGGCGTTGGCAAACTGTATGGTCGACCTCAATATGGGATGTGGCTCGGGCCCGAACTTGTTTCATTGTTTTACATGGATGCCTGTATAAAGACTCCATGAAAGGGCCCGCCCTCAACCCTTTCATAAAAGCATCCACAAACATGGTTTCATTGCGAGGTAGGATCCTAACGGTCATGTTACCAAATCGGTGCAAGAACGCCCTTATGGATTCGGTTTGTCCTTGCCGCATGTCAAACAAATCACTCGTCTTGGGTGCCCTTTGTTTATTAGCAGCAAAATGGGCAACAAAAACTTTAGCCAAGTCATCGAAGCTAGATATTGATTGTTCGGGGAGACCACTAAACCAATCCAATGCAGTTCCCCATAAGGTACCTACAAAAACTTTACAGCTTACAGAGATGAAGCGTTTGAAAATTTGGGACCGAATAGATTAACATGTAGAAAAAGTTGAAATGTTTGGGGCTTGGTTAAGAAGGTAAAGGTCACGATGTACAAAAATGTCCAATATTGGATATTTCGAGCACGAAAGGGTTCTACTTGCATTGTTTTGCTGCAACTCCAATTGTTCGTAGCTGGCGTTGGCAAATTGTATGGTCGACATTTATTATGGGATGTTGGTCTTGAGCATTAGAAGTATGTTTCTAATTAAAGACTAGTTGTATGGATGCGTGTATAGAGACTCCATGAAAGGAGCCCAGATCTCAACCCTATTCAGTAAAAGCATCCACAAACATGGTCTCATTGAGGAGGATAGGAGTCCTAACGGTCATGCTACCTAATTGGTGCAAGGTATAGCGCTCGTTATGGATTCAGGCATTGTCCTGGCCGATAAAAATCGAAATAAATCACAACATACTTAGGTGCCCTATTGGTGATGGAAAGATAAAATGGGCAGGACAAAAACTTTAGCCAAGTCATCGATGCTAGATCTTGATTCTAGAGACACAACTAATCGAAGTTCGATATGAGCACCCCGATTAAGGTAGGCTTCTACAAGAAGCTTTGCGCCTCATTGCATCAACCTCGCTGACTAATCATTTGTGTCCTGAAAGCCTTCAAATGTGCCAATGGATCTTGAGTTCCAGTGAATCGATCGATTTTAGGAGTAATGTAATATGGGGCAGAGACTCCTCCATGATGGCTTGCACAAAAGGCAGAAAATCCTTTTGTACTATCTCTTCCTCATCGTCACTTGAGCCGGATCGGATCCGTTGTCCGATAGCCGCTTGCAACTCCTCATTCCGTGGTCGCAATTCATCCCGCACCCGAGACGCCTCTCGTTGCCATACGCTGAGCCTCCTCGGCTTGTCGCCACAATTCCTCCATTTGATCTAGGATTAGTTGTATTGCGAAGTTGTTTGAGTCAACCCCGTTAGGGTCTTGATTGTTGCGGTTATTGGTACGAGTCACCATGGTCGTTTTGATATTTCGTATGTGGAGTAGGAAAATTTTTACCCGCCCCACGTAGGCGCCAATGTTCTAGAATAAGAGATCCGATCTCCTTTAGGTTTTTCCCCCCGCCCTTTTATCTTTCCAATCTCCATTAGCTCTTAGTTTGTTTTTATTGTTTCCGTCTTTATCGGCCTCGATAATACCTTATTCCCAACTACCTCTATACCTCGGGCCCATTAGGTAATAGTTAACTCCATCTTCCTCTATGGACCTATTTGGCCCACTTTACTAATACTTATATTTGGGCTCCACCGCACCCAATCTCTATTCATCCACCAAATTCATAATTTTTTTTAGTGAAGATACAATTTCATTTTGCTTGGTAATGCATATTTTTTTTGCTAATTTTTGAAATTTGTATATCTTTTTCATTATGATAACATACTTCAAAAAATATTAAAAACTCATTGAATTTGAATAATAGAAATAACTAATTTTATTCTTCAAGTATTAAATTTCCTTTTTTTTTAGATTTTAAAAAATTCAAGATCTAAAAAATCATTAGCACTGAGATAACTTGAAACATATAAAAATAAATTTATTCATTCTCTACAAAATAGAATATATACAACTTATTCATAAAATATAAAACTATATAATAATATATAACTAATTAATAAAAAATTAAAATATTTTATAATTATATTAGTCTTAATTAAATATTAACTAAATATTATAAAATAATATTAAAATATATATATATATATATTATATCATCTTGAAGATGGTTTTTATCTCTGTAGTGTCTCATACCTACCCACACACGTGCACACCGACAATAATGTATTTTCTTGTTTGCTTTTCATGCATAAAAGTTATTGGTACTTCACAGTGAAAATTTCTTCATCTACGATGATGTTTGGTCGCATGCATTTAATGAAAAATGATATTACTCATTTTAGAATTTGTTCTTGTAATCATATTCTTAGTTTTGTACCTTTCAATTTTAGCTCAAATTTTCCATTATAAACTTGATATGTGGGCACTTGTTTTAGAATCCGGTAACGATAAATATATATATATATATATATATATATATATATATATAATAATAATATGATGTAATGAATCTTAATATAATCCTAAATCTTATCCTCTAAATTTTAAACAAATAAATTTTTAAGACTTTAATAATATATAAGGTAAGATACATGTCGACAATGGTATAATTAATGGATATGTAACGTAATGAAAAAAAAATTTAGTAAATATATCAAACATATATAAACCTTCTTATAATTTTAAAATTGTAATTTTATGTGAGTATTGTAACTTTAATTTCTGTTTTCTCTTTATTAAAGTGATTTTTTTAAATGGATTTCATAATAATATATTTTTGTTAGCTTCTCCACTTCTCTCTTAAACCAAAACATAAAATCATCATGTAAAGTAAATTTTTTACATTTATTATTTTAACCTTTGTACGTTGTATACAAGTCTGAAGTTAATATGAAAGATGTAAATTTGTGTCAGATTAAGACATATAAATATCCTTTTTCATTATTTTTTTTAATATTTGGTTTGTTTTGTTTTACAAACATTTCAGATTCCAAATATTTAGTAAATAATATTTCAAAAATACAATAATACAATATATTACAAAGTTAAACTAATACAAAATCTAAACTAGTACAAAAACTAAGCTACCTAAATGTTAAACTACATAATATAATATAATACAAATAATAACCTACAAGTATTATAAATGTTGAACGAAAAATCTTACTCATTGCTCCCTATTTTGTGTAATATCATGTTCTGATAGTAGAGATGAATCTTGAAATACTTGAAACATTAATTGGACTCATGTTAACAAACAATAAGATAAATCAACTTAACAAATGTTGAAAGCAATTACTTCCGTCCAAGAATTAGTTATATCCGCACAAACTATGACTCTCATCCAATATATGATATAAATATAGTAGTCACATTCAAAGGAGTTTGTTTGCTTATTACACTCGAATTAAGAAAAAAAAAATGTTATTTTTAAAATTTAAATACAAGGGTATAGATATTATAATAATATAACATTTTTCTCTTTTTCATTACTTTTCTCTATAACATGTGTTTAGGAGCATATTTTGTAAAAATTGTTGGGACAAATCCCCTCTTCTTTATTTTTTTTCCTTCGTTTTTATATGTTGTGCATCCAAATCCGACATCGGAGTCAAAACTTATCCTTCTTCAAATGTTTTCTATTTTCTTTCATCATCATAAGACCCTAAATCCTATATACTGTAATATCTTCTCTTCATATCATACCATATCATTTTTTTTACTTACTTACTCATGACTATTATATAATTAATATACAAAAAACAAAAAACATGGAATTCAAACAACTAAACCGTGAAAACAAACAAAATGCAGTGTATAAACAAGTAAATTCACTCAAATGCATAAATAAATAATTACAAACTACAATAGTTTAATTTCAATAACAATCCAAGTAGAGACATTCATGCAATAAAGTGATTGAGATCCCTAAAAATAATCACCAATTTAATTTCAACATAAAAGAGGAGACACATAGAACATTAACCTCAAATATACAAAAAATACTCTAAAAATCGAATTCAATCGGAAAGAAACGTCAATCACCACAAATGGGACACAATATACGTGTTTTTGTCACTGGTCAAAATGTACCTTGAGAGGAGCTGGTTTGGTCACTTGTCGTCATATTCACTCGAAAATCCTCGCGCAAGGGAGAAAAAATGAAGCCTAGAGCGATTAAAACACGACTTTTATGTCGAACCTCATAGGGACCGACGTAAAAGTAGTATCTCTTATTTACAAAAATACCATCGCATTTTTTTAATTCGATTTTCTTTTAATCCAACGAGAATTGAATGACGTAAAAAAAGCTCATTTTGCACTAGTGCACTTCTTTCTTCTCTATTTTTTTTTTCATCCCATTTTCTCTCTTGTCAATTTATATTCATATTTAGTTTTCATATTTAAAAAAATACTTAGTTTTGATTCATTATTTTTTCGTGTATTCCATTTTTTTTATTTTAAATTGTAGGTTTTGTCTCTTATTTTGTTGTTTTTAGTTTTAGTTTTCACATTTTTAAAAATCAATAGTTTTGATTCATTCTTTATTTTTACTGAGTATTTCATTTTTTTAGTTCAATTGAACTTTAAACATGACATATTTATTATTGTAATTAATTAGAATATAAAAAATAAATGCATGTTAAATTAAAATTTAGTAAAAATATTGAATTTATAAAATTTAAGACCGTCAATAAGAAAAAAAAACTACAATCACAATTCAAAAATTAAGAAATCAAAACTATAATTTATTTAAGCTCTAACTTTATAAAATGGTAAAAGTGTTATTTAACTATTCCTGGTAAATAACATGTTAATATTTTTAAAAGAATCATTAATGCTTATTAATTATTTGTGTTTGTTTGGTAGATACAAGAAGGAGAAAAAAATTGTTTATTTATGAAAAAAAATTGAAAAAATAATGAGATTCATTTATCCATTTGTATTTATCCTTTTATTTTTTTTCTATAAAAAATTTGTTCTTACAAAAGATTGAGATACGAGTCAACCATGTAAGGAAATATGATACTACATTCAATAAAAAAACCTTAAAACATTAGGTTTTGAATTTTTTTCACTTATAAATTATTTAACTTTTTCATTTCTACTCAATATGAGATTTCAAATCATTCTTGGATTTCAAAACAGTCTTTCCCTCAAATGTGATTCCCTTTCACATTGTTACACCTCCTTGAAAATAATTTTTTAACGACAAGTATTAAGAGTATCTCGGTAGTGATCTTAATTGTACCTCTGTTTGATGATACATATTTTGTACATATTTATAACATAATTGTAAAGTGAATATAGTTTTCATATGCTTTAGTTTTAGTTTTAACTCATTTTTTTATAGTAATAAATTAGGTTTAATGTATATATTTGTTTTAGTTTTGTATTGTCAACTCATCTCACATTTACTTATTGTTTTGACCATACATTTTTTCTCTAGATATTATTTTTAGTTAATTCTAATTACATTGGATTCTACATTTCCTGGGATTTGAAATGAATATATGACTTGATGGATTGTAATTCTCTACTAATTTGTATGAGTGTTATAAGTTAAAGCAATTTTGCTAAAATTTTGTTAACTAACCCATATAATTATATTTTCATTTATTAGTTTAAACTTTTATAATTGAGCTTATGAAGCTAATTAAAGCTCACATTTAGACTTGTGTTTATATCAAATTTCATGTGAGAAGAAAAGTCTCACATCAGGAAAATCTTAGTTTGATGCTTGTTTTTCTTACTATAAAAGGAGTACAGTGTTTACCTTGTAAAATACATCAAATCACTTCCTTTTCTTTCTATTGAGAGATAAATTAAGAGAGAAAAATAGTTTCTCCTTTTAGGTTCTCTTATAGTTGTTTTTCCTTTATTTTCAGGAAATGGTGTTATTGTTTCCTCCTTGGAGGTAGAGAGAGAAAGGTTGTAATTTCTTTCGTTAGTGGAATTACTCTTTTGTCTATTTCGATGTTTTTCTCATCTTTTTATTTTAGTGGTGTGTGCTTATGCTTTTGTCTCGATACCTAATAGTGGTATCGGAACCACTAGGTTGTGATATTGGTCTTCTGCTTCACAGTCATTTTTAGTATACTTTGTGGTTACGGTTAATATGATCTTCCACATCAAAAAAGAGTTATTATTGTTATTGGATATTATTTGGTAGTGTGATAGTACATGTCTAGGAAAAGTTATGACAAGGAAAAACTTGATATTTAAGCGTGTCCATTAGTGACTCATCTCTCTTTCCCGGGAACTTCCCTGGTGTACTAGTTCACGGTCTACCATTGTTGTTCCAGTAGAATTTACTATTTATAGTGAGGATTGCATAAGTCAGTTTGGAACCATGACAACAAAATATGAGATAGAGAAGTTCAATGGGAGTAATTTCTCATCGTGAAAATTGAAGATAAAGGCAATTTTGAGGAAGGACAATTGTATTGATACAACTACGGAAAGAACCGTGGAACACACTGATGAACAACGATGGAAAGAAATGAACGACAATGTTATTGTGAATTTGCACTTATCAATGGAAAATTCGATTATATCAATGTTGCGGAGAAGACTACTGCAAAGGAGATTTAGGATACCCTTATTAAACTATATAAGGTGAAGTCACTTCACACAAGAATATTCTTGAACAGAAAACTCTATACTCTTCGGATGAGTGAGTTCATATCAGTGACGAACCACATCAATCATTTGAATACCTTGTTTTCCCAACTATCAGCAGGAGATTTCAACATAGTTGAAAAAGAGCGTGTAGAGCCTCTACTTCAGAGTTTACCTAATTCGTATGATAAACTCATCATCAATATTACATATAATAATATTGATGGGAATATGCACTTTGAGGATGTCGTCGGAGCTATTCTTGAAGAAGAATCCAGGCAGATGAGTAAGGATGAAAGTTCCAAACAAGCAGAGACTTTGATGATGATGAGAGGAAGATCAACGAAACGTGATTCCAGTAAGAATCCAAATAATGATAGATCGAGGTCTCGAAGTAAGAATAGTTCTAATATCAAATGCTACTTTTATGGAAAGAAAGGGCATACGAGAAAGAGTGTTAGAAGAGGAAGAATGGAGGAAACAATTATAAAAAAATTAACCTCACAAGGTTGTGTTGTAAGTACCTCCTGGTGAGTGAAGTAGTAATTAGCTCTAATGGTGAAAAGAAGTTTCATAACAAGTGGATAGTGGATTCAAGTGCAACATGACACATGACTCCACATCGAGATTGGTTTCACACTTATGAACTATTCTCGGGTGGATCCGTTTTCAAGGGAAACAACCATGTATTGGAGATTACTAGAGTTGGTATCATCAAAATTAACATGTATGATGGTACTGTTCGCACAATTCAAGAGGTACGACATGTGAAGGACTTGAAGAAGAATCTATTGTCTATTGGGAAATTAGATGACCTCGGGTGTAAGATCCATGTTGAAGGTGGAATCTTAAAGGTGGTGAAGGGGAGTTTGGTGGTCATGAAGGCAAAGAAGATCATGGCAAATTTGTATGTGCTGCTTGGAGATATGTTGCAAGAAGCGAATGCATCCGTTGCGGTAACAAGTTAGGAAGATGCAGTGATCATGTGAATCATAGACTTTGTCATATGTCAGAAAGTGGTCTGAAAATCCTTGCAAAATGTAATCACTTATCCGGGCTTAAAGAGGTTAGTTTACCCTTCCGTGAGTACTTGTGTGATAAGCAAGTAACATAGATTGAAGGCTAGAGTGACTGCTAACAATAAACACATATTGGACTTGATTCATTATGATGTGTGGGAATCGCCGGTACTATCCCTCGGAGGAGCAAAATATTTTGTATCGTTCATCGATGATTACTCCAGGAGATTGTGGGTATACCCTATCAAAAAGAAGTCAGATATGTTTTCACAGTTCAAGGAATTCAAAGCACAAGTAGAACTTGAAACTGGTGTAGACCCCAAATCTTGCCCGACCTCCAAATAAAGCCAGAAAGCTTCCTATTTGAAGACGGCCGAAGCCTAACAAGCCACTAGGAGAGACTATTAGGCCCCCGTACTAAGATAGGAGGGTTTTTTGGCCCGAAAAATAAAGTTCTCGCGCCTGAAGGGACGAGACCACCGTCTGGGAAGACCAGACCGCCGTCTCGCCTCACGCCAGGGACGAGACCGCCATCTCGCTTGTCCAGACGGCGGTCTCGCCACTGCAAAGGTCGAGACGGCGGTCTGGGTTTTCCAGACGGCGGTCTCGACCTTGTCAGACGAGACCGGCGGTCTCGCCACTGTCAGGCGCGAAAACTTATAAATAGGGGCTCCCTCCCCTCATTTCCACACACCAAGCACAGTAGCTCCTCCTTCTCTCTAGATATTCTCTCTCTAGAATCCCTCCGAAGCATTTCCGGAGTTTCTGAGTGTCTCTAGGCATAAATTGAGCGTTCTAAATCTTCTTTAGAATCCCTCCGAGGCATTTCCGGAGTTTCTGAGAGTTGTAGAGTGAAGGGTTGCCAAAAAGCACCCATTCTTTAAAAGAGAAATATAAAAAGCTTGCTTTGAAGGTGCATCCTCTCTCTTTTTAACTTTACCGCTTTTAAAATTACGCATAGAAGTTAGGGCCATGTAGTCATAAACTTAAATTCTGCATAATAAAAAAGGGTAAAAGCGCAATTTTCCAGTTTAATTATTTATCCAAAGTAGCCGACCTATCATAGGGAACCCGAAAGGGGCGTCGTAAAGGAACTAATGCTTCCTCGTAACTAACTCCCTTACCCAACTCTGGTTCTAATGACCAAAGTTGGTTTTCAAAAACCAACGCCTTTTAAACTCCTTTTCCGATGTTTCCGGTAAAAACATCGGTGGCGACTCCACGAACCCTTCAAAACCCGTTCTTGGGTTAGCCCGGTTATCGGAAAACCCAAGAACACTTTTCAAAAACTTCGTCTCTAGGTTAGCCCGGTTATCGGACAACCTAAGGACGTTGTACCCACCCATAAAAAATGCAAAAATCAAAGAGGGTCGAAAAACCATCGCGTCGCTCCGACCGCCTCGTTTTGACGGCGGCGACAGATGGCGACTCCACTGGGGAAGCCTAGAGAGTTGATCCCATTTAGTGATGGGCTGGCTTAAAAATAATTAAACCAAGAAAATAGCGCTTTTACCCTGTCTTGTATTATAACGTGCTTTATTGTTTGGCTTTCAAATAACTGTTGCTTGTTTATACTTACGCAATTGATTGAGATATAAACTGCACACAAACCCTTGCACACTACAGTTCCCTCTATACTCGGGGGCAAGTGAGATAACCATAGGGAGTGGGTGGTAGGTACAGTTCGCTGTAGTTAGGGCCTTGTGCCCACCAGTGTGATCGGAAACCACCACTCAAGGTGATAACCTTCCTCTTTTGGCAACAAGACCGACTCTGGCCTTAGTGCTGAGCATGATCGGACGGCTGGAGAGTGGGGACCCTATAATGGGGGCACCTTGGGGGCCTTAGCCTGGTGAGAACAGTTAGAACCTACCCTGACCAATGCACTTTTCTGCAGGAAAACCCTACCTCGTGATAAAAACGAAATCTCGCTTGTTCGGGGATGATCGAATTGTGTGTGCATATGATTGTTGCATGGCATAAACAAACAACAGAACAAAATCACAAAAAATATTTCACAAATAAACACCCTTATCTCGGACGATCCGCCTTTTAGCTAGCCTGGTTTCAGGTTCTTTGTAAGCTAAGTAGCCACGCGAGTTCAGACAGAAGAGATAAGGGACGCTAAATATTCTTTCACATAAAGCCATATTTTATCTCGGACAGTCTGCCTTTTAGCTAGCCTGGTTTCGGGTTCTTTGTAAGCTAAGTAGCCACGCAGTCCGACGAGAAGAGATAAAAGGCTATAAAATAAATCCAAAATAAATAAAATAATAAACAAAATAAAAACATTTATAAAAATAATTTTGACAAAGTCGTATAATTCATATTACATCATGTCATAAGTGGAAAAACCAAGAGAGAAAATGAATGCATAAGGAAAGTATGCATACGCATCATTTTAATAAACCCCTAAAAATGGGTCTTAGAGGCGTTTTTTGGGAAAATCATTGGGCCAAATCCCCTTTGGGAATTTGCAGCTTGATTCTTCACCTTTTTCTCTTCGTTTTGATATGTTGTGCGTCCAAATCGGACATCCCGAGTCAAAAGTTATCACACTTTGAGCATCTATCGCCCATTTGTACTGGTACATGCATAAATACATTCATTCTAGGGAGCACTAGATATCCCTAAGACAATGGTGAAAGAGGCCCCGAGCACATCCGTGACCTTTGCGACAAGGAAGGAACAAGTGTACTAAGGTGAGATGGTGATTGCCATTATACTTGTCAAAGTTGTGATGGGGAAAGAACCATTACACCAAGGTGGGTATGATACCCCACAAAGCGTAAGCTTTAAGGAGGATACCTAAGTCATTGTCTTAAGAAATATTCATCTCATAAGTCATTCATTTTAAACAATAAAAATCTTTTTGCATTCTAGAAAGCGATTGGTATTCTTCATTCCCTCATCCGCATACAAAAACACAAAATCCCAAACACTATCATACATCATGTTAGAAAATAAAACATGATAATGTTTAGGAAAAAAAACAAACACTTGCATATCCTCATAAACATGCATCTAATAATAGACAATCGAAGAAGTGGACATTCCTCAATACCATGAAAAGAGGATTAGGGCATTCGCATGCCATGCACGGGA
>OY731404.1:60138788-60163788 GCA_963425845.1 Sphenostylis stenocarpa
GGACCAACCAGACCGTCGTCTCGACACAGGCAAAAATGAGACCGTCGTCTCGCTCGACGAGACCGCCGTCTCGCTTAAGCCGAACGTCGAGACCGCCGTCTCGATGGACCAGACCGTCGTCTCGACTTGGAGGAGACACGAGACCGCCGTCTCGCCCACCCAGACGGCGGTCTCGATTTTGGAAAATTTCCTATATATAGGGGGTGCGCTTGGGGGCTTCCTCACAACTCCCATTGCCTCCAGAACTTCCTTTCTCTCAACTCCTGCACTCCCAAGTACCCTCTGGCCAGAATGTTTAGCAAAAGCGCCTCCAGGAAGAGAAGAAGCACCGCCAGTGCCAGTAGTTCCGCGGCACCACCGCCCCAGGACCCTTCTCAACTGTCGCCACAGCACCAGGCCCGCCTTGAAAATATCCGGACCTACCAGTGGCACCCAATGCTCAAGCTGGATTTCAACATCCTAGCTGAATTTGGATGGGAGGACGACGTCCGGGCCCATCTAGATAGCATCGGGTGGGGCTTCCTGCTGCAGCCACCACCTACACATGTGTACCAGCACCAACAGGACATGTGCCACAACTGGACGACGTTTCAGCAACGATACCAGGATGAAGTCCAAGAGCAGGAGGACTTCCGGTATCATATGTACCAGCATTTCCCTCCCCAGGGATCGGGTCCAGAGGATAGCCCATAGGGATAGTGACTACCAAAAATAGGGTTGTAATAAAATTTCCCCCATAAATAAAAATTCTATTTCATGTATCTTTTTGTCATCTCTCGCAAAAGCCAGCGTAAAAAAAAATAAAAAAAAAACTTAAACTTAAAAAAGAAAAGGCATACGCTCAAGGAAAAAGCCAAAATCCTAAATCGCGAGAAAAAAGAGATAAAACCGCAAGAAAAAGGCAGGATTAAGCCATCACCTCAATCAACGAAATCTCGACTACCAAGCAAGAGTCGAACAAAACCAAGACCCATCCGACCAACCAGCAAGGATCGGATGATCACCACCAAAAGAGCAAAAACAAAAAATCCCCAGCAATCAGCAAAGTTGGATGAAATACCAACAAAATCCCTGGCGCGACCCGGATGACCATTCAAGAAATCCAAAAAACAATCAACTAAACACAGAAATCACTCCCCAAGGAGCCGGCGCATGGGCCACCTGAACAGTAAGCCGCCACTACCACCAGTCCTACGCAGCGGACTGTACCAGCCTGATAGGGGGTTTATACCTATCAACCAGCGCACGCATTGCACCTGATCTGCGCTCGAGCCGGATCAGTAAGTCGCACTACCACCCTGATGGGGGGTTCATACCCATCCAGTCCCGCACAACGAACTGTACCACCCTGATGGGGGGTTCATACCCATCCGGTCCCACACAACGGACCGTACCAGCCTAATGGGGGGTTCATACCCATCCAGTCCTACACAACGGACTGCAACTACCAGCCTGATGGGGGATTCATACCCATCAACCGAAGGATCGGCTACCGTCAGAAGGAGTATCCTGAGGTTTTACCACGTGTCCACCGAAGGGATCGGCTACCGTCAGAAGGAGTATCCCGGAAGTGCACGAATACACAATTTTCCCCAGAAGATCACCCGCCGCATAGACGAAACATCTGAAGGGCAACCGGGCAAGAGGGTAAACTCCTTTACCTTCCTGTCAATCTGTCTGGCACAACAGACCAACAGTTGACTAGTCAGGTAAAGGGGGGGCAGCTGTAGACCCCAAATCTTGCCCGGCCTCCAAATAAAAGACCAGAAGACCTCCCATTTGAAGATGGACGAAGCCTAACAAGCCATTAGGAGAGACTATTAGGCCCCATACTAGGATAGGAGGGAGTTTCTATACGAAAAATAAGTTTTCTCGTCTTGTTGGGACGAGACCGTCGTCTGGATCTCCCAGACCGCCGTCTCGCCTCATGCAAATGGCGAGACCGCCGTCTCGCTTGATGAGACGGCGGTCTCGCCACTTGCGAGGGGCGAGACGGCGGTCTCGCTTCCCCAGACGGCGGTCTCGCCGCGTTTGACAGGGCGAGACGGCGGTCTCGTTGGACGAGACGGCGGTCTCGACCCTGTCAGACGAGATCGGCGGTCTCGCCACCTGACAGCGCGAAAACCTATAAATAGGGGTCCTCCCCCCCCCTCATTTCCACACACCTCAAGCTTCTAGCTCTGCCTTCTCTCTAAAAACTTCTCTCTAGAATCCCTCCGACGCATTTCCGGAGTTTTTGAGTGTCTCTGAGAGTATTTTTCGGCGTCCAGAAGAGTTTCCGGCGTCTTGTAGAGTGAAGGGCTGCCAAAAAGCACCCATTTCTTTTAAAGAAATAAAAACAAAGCTTGCTTCGGAGGTTTAATTTCTCCCTCTCT
Organism: Sphenostylis stenocarpa; assembly: GCA_963425845.1. Lineage (NCBI taxonomy): Eukaryota > Viridiplantae > Streptophyta > Magnoliopsida > Fabales > Fabaceae > Sphenostylis > Sphenostylis stenocarpa. The sequence goes on from OY731404.1 coordinate 60,141,164, forward strand.
ACTTTTAACGCTTTAATTTTAAATTATGCAATAGATTAGGGCCATGTAGTCATCATTTTAAATTCCGCACAATAAAAAGGGCAAAAGAGTATTTTCCAGTTTATTTATTAACAATAAAAGTTGGTCCATCATAGGGAACCCGAAAGGGGCATAGTAAAGGAACTAATACTTCCTTTACCACGTAACTAACTCCCTTACCCAACTCTGGTTCTAATGACCAAAGTTGGTTTTCGAAAACCAACGCCTTTTAAAAACCTTTTCCGATGTTTCCGGTAAAAACATCGGTGGCGACTCCACAGAACCCAAAATAAATAATTCCTTGGGTTAGCCCGGTTATCGGACAACCCAAGGACACTTTTCGAAAACCTCGCCCCTAGGTTAGCCTGGTTATCGGACAACCTAAAGGCGTTGTAACCACCTATAAAAAAACGCGAAAAACAAAAAGGGTCGAAAAACCATCGCGTCGCTCCGACCGACCTTCTCTTTTGAGACGGCGGCGACAACCATTAAGCATATCTCTGTTGTTTCTTCATAGACCATTTCAAGGGTTTTCCACATTTGTGCAGCAGTTTGACAATGTGCTATCCTGAAAAAATCATCTCTGTTAAGTGCAGATATGATGATATTTTTAGCAATACAATCATCTTGGATTAGTTTCTTTTCATAATCATTTAAAGTAGACCATTCTTTGTGAAACACATAGGTTCCCTGCTCAATAATATTCTAAACATTCATACCAACAGATTCAATAAAGATCTTCATTCTTATCTTCCAAAATAAGTAATTTGTACCACAAAACAGTGGAGGTCTATCAATACAAGCACCCTCAGAAAAACTATTTCCATCCATTTGGATCGACAGACTTGAATAATTCTCAAGAACCTTGCTCTTGATACCAATTGTTAGAAATGTAGGCTGAGATCAAGAGGGGGGTGAATTGATCTTTGAAAGATTTTCGCAAATTACAGATTATCTATTTCAAAGATTAAGATTTCATATCAGTTCTTGAATCACACACAGCAAGCAATCAAAACAAAATGTAGTGACAGAATTAAAGGAGAGAAAGGTTTAGAAAGATACAACCAAGGTTTATACTGGTTCACCCAATCTCAGGTGCAACTACTAACATCAATGTTTCTATGAAGGGTTGCCTAAGTTATCGGAATCCAATTGATTCTAAAATATGGATATATATTGGAGATGGAAAATCGGGAGAGGTAGAAGCTATAGGACATTTTAAATTGTTATTGAGTACTAGTTTTTATTTGGATTTGAAAAACACTTTTTTTGTGTCGTCATTTAGACGAAATTTGGTTTCAGTTTCTTATTTGGACAAATTAGGTTATTTGTGTTCATTTGGAAACAATAAGTTCATTTTATCTTTTAATTCAGATATTGTTGGAACTGGTTCACTTTTGGCTTATGATAATTTTTATTTACTTGATACTGTGACCACCTATAATGAAACCCTTAATACAGAATCATGTGGTACTAAACGTAAAATTGACAATACTCACTCAGAAGCATTATGGCACAGGCACTTAGGTCACATCTCTAAAAATAGAGTTGAACGACTTGTGTCAAATGGAATCTTAGAGTCCATTGACTTCACAAACTTTGATCTTTGTTTGAATGCATTAAGGGCAAACAGACCAGAGCGAAGAGATTAGGTGCATATAGAGCTACAAACGTCTTAGAGTTGATACATACAGACATTTGTGGACCATTTCCTATGATCAACAATACTTTATATCATTCATAGATGATTACTCATAATATGCATACTTATTCCTTATACATGAAAAGTCACAATCTCTAAACGTGTTCAAAACATTTAAAGCTGAAGTTGAAAATCAACTCAACAAAAGAATTAAGTCTGTCAGGTTTGACCGTTGTGGAAAGTACTATGGCAGATTTGACGGGTCAGGTGAACAACGTCCAGAACCTTTTACTAGGTACCTAGAGGAGTGTGGAATTGTCCCACAGTATACAATGTCAGGATCACCTAGTGAATGGTGTAGCTGAAAGACGAAACTGGACTCTTAAAGATATGGTCAGGAGTATGATTTGTCATTCCACCTTACTGGAGTCACTCTGGGGAGAGACACTAAAGATGGCAACTTATATTCTAAACAAAGTACCAACTAAAGCAGCTACTAAAACACCTTATGAGTTTTGGACTAGGCGACAACCTAGTATGAAGCATTTTCATGTGTGGGGTTGTCCAGCTGAGGTAAGGCCTTATAAGCTAAATGAAAAGAAATTGGACTCCCAAACAGTAAGTAGTTATTTTATTGGTTATGCTGAAAGATTCAGGGGATATAAATTTTATGATCCCACATTAAAGATAATTTTTGAGACAAAAACTGCTACGTTCTTTGAGGATATTGAGTTTGGAGGGAAGAATACAATTAGGAACTTTGTCTTGGAGGAAGAATCGGTAACAATTCCAGAACCGATTCAAATAGTTACTTTTATAAAGTAAGTTTGGAACCTCCACAAGGCATTGTTGATGAACCCCTTACTCAATATGATTTGGTTATTCATGAAGAACAAACTCAATATCCTCAAGAACCTATGCATCATGAGCCAATAACTTTGCGAAGATCCACTAGAGAAAGAAGAAGTGTTATTTCGGATGATTACATGGTATTTCTTCAGGAACATGAGGAAAACAATGATATGATGGAAGATGACCCAGTTAACTTCTGTCAAGCTATGCAAGGTTCTAACTCTGAAAAGTGGATTGAAGCAATGAAGGAGGAGTATAATTCCATACAAGACAACAAGGTTTGGGAACTTGTCCCATTACCAGAAGGTATGAAACCCATTGGTTGCAAGTGGATATTTAAGACCAAATGGGATTCTAAAGGTAATGTGGAAAGGTATAAGGCTCGTCTGGTAGCTAAGGGCTATACCTAAATGAAAGGGATTGACTTTAAAGAGACTTTCTCTCCAGTTTCATCGAAATATTATTTTAGGACAATCATGGCTCTTGTAGCACATTATGATTTGGAGCTTCATCAAATGGATGTCAAGACGACATTTCTCAATGGCAATATTGATGAGACAATTTATATGGTACAACCAGAAAATTTTATGCAGGGAGATCCAAAGAATATGGTTTGCAAACTGACAAAATCCATTTGTAGACTAAAACAAGTATCTCGTCAATGGTACTACAAATTTCATCAAGTAATTCTCTCATTTGGCTTCGAGATGAATATTGTTGATGATTGTGTGTATCACAAGTTTAAGGGGAGTAAGTATATTTTCTTGATCTTGTATGTTGATGACATTCTACTTGTCACTAATGATATAGGCAAATTGCACGAAACCAAGAAATTTTTATCAAAGAATTTCAAAATAAAAGATCTTGGTGATGCCTCTTTTGTATTAAGAATTCAGATACACCGAGATTGATTTCGGGGTATTTTAGGATTATCACAAAGGAACTATATCGAAAAAATTATTAAAAGGTTTGGCATGCATGAATGTAAATCCAGGGATACTCCAGTTGCTAAGGGAGGCAAGTTTAGTCTCAATCAGTGCCCAAAGGGGAATTTGAAAATTTAGAAAATGTAGAAGATTTCATATGCATCAGCTGTAGGGAGTTTGATGTATGCCTAAGTATGTATGCGTCCAGACATAGCATACATAGTCGAGGTTCTAGGCAGATATTTAAGTAATCCAGGAATGGACCATTGGAAAGCAGCAAAGAGGGTCATGAGATATTTAAAGAGAACAAAAGATTATATGCTCACATACAGGAGGTCAGACCAGTTGGAGATCGCTGGGTTTTCTGACTCGGACTTTGCAGGATGTCAAGATAGTTTGAAATCCACTTCAGGTTACATTTTCATGTTGGCAGTTGGTGCGGTTTCTTGGCGCAGTGTCAAGCAAACCTTTACAGCCTCATCTACTATGGCAGCAGAATTTGTAGCATGCTATGAGGTATCAAATCATGGAATATGGCTGAGAAATTTTGTCACAGGGCTACAAATTGTGAAAGGTATTGAAAAACCACTTAAGTTATATTGTGACAATAAATTAGTTGCATTGTATTCCAACAACAATAGGAGCTCGACTAAGTCAAAACACATCGACATTAAGTTCCTAGTTATTAAGGAAAGAGTACAGAGTGGACAGATTTCCATAGAACAATTAGGGACAACCTCCATGATAGTAGATCCTCTAGCTAAAGGACTTCCGCCCAAGGTCTTTCATGAGCATGTTGCTCACATGGGTGTTTTACAGTTTGAGGAATTTGTGGTTTAGTGGGAGTTAGTCATTTTCATATATTTTATGTTCTATGTTTAATTTCATGTATGTATACATTGATTTTTTAGACATATTTGGTTATTTATAGATATGTGGTTTTTCGTTCATTCATTACACTTTATATATTAAGATTATTATATCGATCTCGATAAGTTAAAGTTTGGACCAATTGAAAATAGATGTGTAGGTTACACATTTCATAATGAATCCGTGTCATTTGGTTATGTCAGGATTAGTAATCATTGTTGGTTTTAGTTGCGGTGATGCAATGAAAAGCTGGTTTGATTCTATATCCTGATATGATCAATGGACGGGACTTTTGGAGTATGCTAAAGGAATATAATGAAAATTTTGAGCTCATAAAGTCTAACACATTTGTAAGGTTGTAAAAACATATATTTGTGACCAGTGGGAGATTGTTGGCAAATTTTTGGTCATGTATATATATGATACATAATTTAAATGTGTTAGGGCCATTATTTATTAAACCAAATAATAAAGTGATCTGACTAAATTAAAAATTTGGCTGAAGGCATATGTCATGAAAATAAAATTGTGTAGAGACCATAGAGTAATTTCTAATTTGATGAGGGGCCAAATTAAAAATACTAAAACTTAAGTAATTAACCTAATTCTAGTTATTTAAAAGGTCATGATCCCCTTCTTAGAGCACACACAAAGAACATGAGTCTCAATTCTCGTTCCTTTCTTTCTATCTCCATCAAGAGAGAAAATTCAGAGGAAAAATAAAGGTGCTCTTCAGGTGGAAGGTCATAAGATCAATAGTGATCTAAAGGGGACATCATCATTATGACTAATTCAGTGTACGTTTTCACATCCAATCTACAACATATTTATGAGTATGGGATAATATTTATGTTTGATCATATTTATGTTTGATCATAATCAAAATCAAGATGATAATTATTAATTTTCTATCATATGATTTTATTAATTATTAATTTTCTATCATATGATTTTATTAATTATTAATTTTCTATCATATGATTATGTTTGTTACCAAGTAGTTTATGGAATTAGTCTCATCAATACTCTTCCTTGTCTCATTAATAATGGTTCATTTGTTTTTTATTTTTAAAAATATTAAAAAAAACACGCATTAAATGCTAATTTTTAAAACTAAATTATATTTAATTTTCAATTGTTTATTTCTCATGTTTTCTTTTTCTTTGTCAGAAAGAAAAAATGCATTAGATATATTTATTAAATAAAGGCACCAGAGGTACCATTACAAAGAATATAAAACTTATATTTTCCTTGTACACCTCGTCTTTTACTTACTCTCTTTCATCTCTCCTAAAAGGTTATTTTGTAAAATATTGTTTAAGACCCAAACACACAAAAACAGTGAAGCACCCCAAAATAAGAAAAATAATACTTTTACAACCCAATTTTATACAACTTTAACAAATAACTCACTTTTAATATTATAATAATAATTTTAACTTATTTTCATTTTTATTTAATCTCTTTCATCCCAAATAATCATGTTGCAGGACAAAGCTCGTGTTATTTGACATCTCTCAATAACTATATATTAATAAAATATAACGTAATGAAAAGAAAGAGAAAGAATAAGTGGTAGATTTATCAGTAGGGTTTCATATATCATTAACTTGTGATACACTTATGAAGACACTATACAAAGTAAAAGTTTCAAATATTAGCTGCAGAGTTTTCTCATGTTTGAAACCACATGTACAAGATATGATTCCACCCAAACTTGGAAGAAGAACTGAGAACGAAGCTAATTTATTCTAACTAGACGGATTAACTTGCACAAGATAAGCCTGGAGTATCACCCTACCTATCATTCAGAACTAACATTGGGTTGTCAAACAATCATTTTTGTTTGATGAATCCAACCGTGTAAGGAACCCCCGTAGCCTTCAACCAATCATCAGCATTTCCGGAAGGTCCACCTTTGAGGAATTGGGCAGCAGTGAATTTTGTGGCTTCCGGTTTTTGAATACTTCCATGGTAACCCTTCCACTTGACCCTTTTCTGAAGATTGGAACCAGGTCCACTGTTAGCATACTCAGCATAGTACAAGGTGTTAAGATAAAGGTTCCCACTCCAAACGGCCCACCCTTCTGGCTGAATAAAGTCACCTATGCTGGATTCCATAATCACTGTTGTTGAATATTGCTTCCACGGCCTCCCCAAGTACGATTTAACTTGAAACCTAGTAGGGTACAGAGCCCTTTCTGGCACTATCTCGCAGTTCTGGAGCACGATCCCTGTGGCCATGTTCTTCTTACTCCTTCCGTCAGCTGTCACTGTGTTGAACTGGATACGGTCTGGCAACCTCACGATGATTTTGGAGTTCTGGATCAAAGCAGCAGATGCTCCGAAGATGAAGTCGATGGTGCCTGAGATTTCGCAGTTGCGGTAGAATTGACGGTTCGCGTGGACATACAATGTGTCTTGGTAACCGTGCATTGCGCAGTCGAAGATTGCTGACATGTCTCCTTGGTTTCTGAATGCCACTGCCTGGTGCTTGCTCGATCCAGCGGTGTTCTCAAATGCCATTGACTTTGCGATGAATCCTGGTGCAGTGTTGGCTGTGTATATTCATGCATGCATGCAGAATGAGTTAAATGCACTTTGAGCATAAATACATTTTTGGGATGTTGAAAAAACAAAACATTGCAAAAAGAGAGATTGAGAGAGAGAATGATGAAAAAAAAAATATTATTAACTATGCTTACTATGGATATTTGATAGTGAGAGAAACAATGGTTTTAAGAGAAAAATGTTTTTCATATTTTATTAAAAAAACAAGTTTATGCCAATTTTCTGTAAGAAAATAAGCATTATCATAAGTGATGCAATAAGAAAAAGTTACCGAAGGTAGCAGTTTGCATTGTCTTGACGCCATCTACAAAGTTTTTGCGACCAGTAACAATGGTCCTTGTAGGGCCATCACCATAAATGAGAATATTGGCTGATTTCTTAGGAATGATGATGTACTCGTTGTACACCCCAGCCTTAACATAAATAACATATCTGCCTTTGAGATCTTTAGGGTAGGAGTCAATAGCTTCCTTAATGGTTTTAAATTTACCACTACCATCCTTGGCAACCACTACGTTTGGTGCGGCTGCTGCCCTTTTCCCCACTCTAGCAAGGAGCCTCCGATCTGCAGCAGAGAGCCACGAAGGGAGTCCTGCATTTTTCACCTCTAGAAGACGACGAGAACCGGGGGTCGGCTGCAACTTCAGGTCAAAACTCTCAAGGATTTTGGACAAGTTTGTCACAATGTCAAGGACTATGCCCGTGAGCTTTCCCATATGGTCCAAACCATCTTCACTCAATTTTTTCTTAATCTCTTCCTCGCCGTTTGTCTCGTTGTTAAACCCGTCCATGCATGAATCCTGGTACGCGATTATAGCACTCAACCAGTTCCTGAAGTCTGGGGATTGGTCATGCAGCGCTTGAAGGTTCTGGTCATTAACCAAGTTAGCCGAGGACTCGATGCTGTCCAACGCGAATTCTATCAAGTCTTTGCAATCATCCAGAGCCATTTTTATGCCAGGGTCGCGGTCTCCATGCTCCACTCTGAGCCTATCACTCATGTTCAAAGCTTTGATCACGCTTTTCATCGTTGCTTCCACTCCTGCTTGTATGTAAACCTTTGGGTCTGAGGCGCTTTCGCCTTTCACACTGCTGAGAGTTTCGTGACAAAGCTGAGGCTCATCGGTGCCTTCGCACATTGCCTTCACAGACTTCTGTTGAGAAGCTATGTGAGGATCAGAGTCATTTTTGTTAACCACAACCACAACACCGATGGCAACACCCACCACAAGGATGAGGGAAACACCAGAGACAACTACTTTTCCGTTCATAATTTTCGCTTTTGTTTTTCTTTTCCCTCTATGAGGTTTCCTTTTCTCTCACCAAGCTATGTGGACAAAGCAGTGTAGAAAGGATGCAACATAGATTTCCTCCCCGTATTTGAATTATTCTTCTCGGAGGATGATGTATATGATTTATTAATCAGTATAATTTTCTTTATTAGAGAATCGCTCATCACCACAATGATTCAAGGGATTTATATATGTTCTAACTTCTCTTAATTTCTATCTTGGAATAGACCAGAAGCGGAGCCTTAACATGAACGAGTGTTCAGAATTGACGTTGGTTTTCAGAATTTTAGGAGAGATTAACTATAATTTCTTGACTAACGGGTAATTTCTATGGTGAAAATATTATTCCTAAAATACGTGAGGGTGTTATTTTCTGAGTAAGATTCTGCGTTGAGTTTATGGTAGACAATGTTTTTTTTTCTTGCATTGATGGTCAAGAATAGTTTAGGCCTGGATTTTTTTGGTCCGTAGGTACTTTCAAGCTGTCCTTTGATTTTGCAGAACCTCACTATTTTTGGTGGTTAAGGACTTGTAACACCATTATAATTGCGATGACTAGACTTTATGTATCATGAGATTTGAGTCTTAATTATAGGATAATTCATTCGTGTCTTATACATCCTAGTCAGCATTTTTAGTTAAAATATATGGTTTATATGGATCTAAATTCTCTGGAACAAAATTGTAAATACATTAAGTTGATTTATTGCTTTTATTTTTTATTTTTTTTATTGAGATAAACCTTAATTCCCATTTTAATTGTTGTCTTTGAAGCGAAAACCTGCCTTCCACATTTCATCCTTCCATCATTTATTCTTCCAATGGCAACTTTTGACCTAAACCATTAAACGAACTGCAAAGATAGATCACGTTCCAGCATTGATGTCGAATTCTTTCGATTACATATTTTGGATCCCTCTTTTTAGGTATCTTATGTGATGTGAAATACAGAATATGAATCCATGGTTTTGTGTGTTTAGAAATTTCACGTGTTTTTGAGTCAATTTAAGTTTTTTTCAATTTTTTTCTTAGGGTCTCTAGTTTGGAAAATGGAATGTTGGCAAAGATGGATACAATGAATTTTTTAGTTTTAATGTTAATTTTTAGTTAATAATTATTATTATTTAATGATTTATATTTTTTAATGTTATTATTATTATAAATTTATAATTAATAAAAAATAATTTTAATAATTTTAACAATTAATAATGATAATAATAATAATAAATATTAATAATAAAAATATTAAAAAAAATAAAATAATTAATACTTATTATTATTATTATCAAATTTATTACTTATTATAATTATTATTCTATATTAAAATTATGATGCGATAACATTGTCCTTTGTATCAATTAAGACTGGTAAGTCCATCCGTCCACATAGTTCACTACAAAAAAAAAAGCTGATTATTTACGGCAAAAATCCGTAGGTAATGGTAAAAATCCGTAGATAATGTCATTTTATCTACAGATTTTTTTTCCGTAGGAAATCCGTATGTAATATGGTCGTAGGTAATTACCTACGGAATTATTGTCCGTAGGTAATGTCATATGTGGGTAATTACCTACGGATTGTAATCCGTAGCTAATTACCTACGAACAGAATCCATAGATAATTACCTATGGATAAAATTCGTAGGTAATTACCACGTTCATTATAAAATTTCATCACCACCAATGATTTAACTAAATTTTATCTGTTAATTACATACATATTACACACAAAGTATTTAGATATCAAATTTAACAATATTCCATAATATTGATATGCACCAAGTGCATATTCAAATATCAAACACAAATCCTAATATTAGCATGCACCAAATAGTCATTCAAAATATCTAAGAACATATAAATCCAAAGAAGTATTATAATAAATATTATGACAATATTGTTTGAGTGTCTTAATAATTTGAGTAATGTCCTTGTTCATTTTGAGGTTGCTCTGCGAAAGCTGGTTGATGTTGTGATTGTTGTTGTTGCTGCTCCTGTGATTGTTGTTGTGATCCTTGTTGGGAAGGTTGTTGTTGAAATACTTGTCGGGCATCGGGTGGAAGTAAAGGAAGGACAACCACTACAAGAAAAAGCACATTTAGCCACCGAAATTAGCGACCAAATTTTTTCGGTCGCAATTAGCGACCGATTAAATTTTGGTCGCAATTAGAGACCGATTTAGCGACCACTTTAATTCCGTCGCAATTAGCGACCGATTTAACGACCAAAATATGATTTGGTTTTCACTTTTTTATTTAGAGACCGAAATAGCGACCAATATTTTGCGTCGCAAAATTTCGATCGCTAAATCGGTGGCTATTTCATACATAAATAAAAAAAATCATTTAGCGACTGATTTAGCGACCGAATTACAAATTGAAATAATGACCGAATTAAAATCGGTCGCTAATGAGAAAATAATCGATGATTTTATCTGATTTTTGCAATATCGCTCAAGCGAAAATAACATCGCTCGAGCAACGCCACCTGCACAAAATTGGCATTCTCGGGTTGTATTTCGCTTGAGCGACACTATTCTCGCTCGAGCGACATCCGATTCAAACATGAGGTCACCCATGTTACATTATCCGGCTAACTTTGATCGATGTTTACGCAGGTCAACATTCGCTCAAGCGAAAGTAACATCGTTCGAGCGACACCACCTGCACAAAATTGGCATTCTCGGGTTGTATTTCGCTTGAGCGACACTGGTCTCACTCGAGCGATATCTGATGCAAAAATGTATCAATAAATAAATAAAATATTTGTCACTTTTAAGAGCGGTTAATATTTACACCGCTCTTAAAAGTGAACATATAATAGCGGTTCCAAGTGAACCGTTATCATATACAACCACATTTTTTATTCTGATCGATTAGATTTTCAAATGATCGATCATATTTGATAATTTTTTCAAATAATTAATTATAATCGATTAGTTTTCTAAATTATTGATTAGAATTGATTAGTTTTTCAAATAATAGATTATAATTGATTAATTTCTGAAATATATATTAAAAAATTATAATTAAAAATATAAATTATTTAAGAATATTAACTATTGTAAATATAAAGTAGAACATGGGAGGAGATGAGGATGATAATATAATGATAGAACTTACAAAAATGTAGAATTGAGAAGTTTAAAACAAAAAAAATTAAGAAAATAGAGATTTAATTACACTCGTTAATAAATTTAAGATAATACTAGTTTTGATTTTTATTTTTAAATATTTATTTCAATTTTTTAAAACAGAGAAACTATAATTTTAGTTTCTAAATACTCAATTTAAATAAATAAATTTATTATTATTTAATCTTTTAATTTTAGTATTAAAAATTTAAATTATATTTTATTAAATTAAAATAATTACAATATATTTTTCTACTTTGAGAATGAACAATATAATTAAACTCAAAATTGACAATATTATAATACATTTTTGAACTCTTTTGGATTAATTTTTTTCCTAATTTTTGATAAAGTTAATTTTAATATTTAAAAGTATTTAACATTTTGAATTCTGAAAGGTTTTCTCTAATAGCAAATTTAAAAACATAATATTCAAAAAAATAGTTAATGTAAGTTTTCATTATGATCGATTATATTTTGAAATGATCGATTATAATTGAAACGATATAATAGCGGTTCCACGTTAACCGCTATCTAAAATATATTTTAGATAGCGGTTAAGGTTTAACCGCTATTAGAAGTGCGCTTTTAAGAGCGGTTCGAGTGGAACCGCTATCATATACAACCACATTTTTTTATTCTGATCGATTGAATTTTCTAATGATCGATCATATTTGATAATTTTTTCAAATAATTAATTATAATCGATTAGTTTTCTAAATTATTGATTAGAATTGATTAGTTTTTCAAATAATAGATTATAATTGATTAATTTCTGAAATATATATTAAAAAATTATAATTAAAAATATAAATTATTTAAGAATATTAAATATTGTAAAGATAAAGTAGAACATGGGAGGAGATGAGGATGATAATGTAATGATAGAACTTACAAAAATGTAGAATTGAGAAGTTTAAAACAAAAAAAATTAAGAAAATAGATATTTAATTACAGTGTTAATAAATTTAAGATAATACTAGTTTTGATTTTTATTTTTAAATATTTATTTCAATTTTTTAAAACAGAGAAATTATAATTTTAGTTTCTAAATACTCAATTTAAAGAAATAAATTTATTATTATTTAATCTTTTAATTTTAGTATTAAAAATTTAAATTATATTTTATTAAATTAAAATAATTACAATATATTTTTCTACTTTGAGAATGAACAATATAATTAAACTCAAAATTGACAATATTATAATACATTTTTGAACTCTTTTGGATTAATTTTTTTCCTAATTTTTGATAAAGTTAATTTTAATATTTAAAAGTATTTAACATTTTGAATTCTGAAAGGTTTTCTCTAATAGCAAATTTAAAAACATAATATTCAAAAAAATAGTTAATGTAAGTTTTCATTATGATCGATTATATTTTGAAATGATCGATCATAATTGAAACGATATAATAGCGGTTCCACGTTAACCGCTACCTAAAATATATTTTAGATAGCGGTTAAGGTTTAACCGCTATTAGAAGTGCGCTTTAAGAGCGGTTCCAGGTGGAACCGCTATCATATACAACCACATTTTTTATTCTGATCGATTAGATTTTCAAATGATCGATCATATTTGATAATTTTTTCAAATAATTAATTATAATCGATTAGTTTTCTAAATTATTGATTAGAATTGATTAGTTTTTCAAATAATAGATTATAATTGATTAATTTATGAAATATATATTAAAAAATTATAATTAAAAATATAAATTATTTAAGAATATTAAATATTGTAAAGATAAAGTAGAACATGGGAGGAGATGAGGATGATAATATAATGATAGAACTTACAAAAATGTAGAATTGAGAAGTTTAAAACAAAAAAAATTAAGAAAATAGAGATTTAATTACACTGTTAATAAATTTAAGATAATACTAGTTTTGATTTTTATTTTTAAATATTTATTTCAATTTTTTAAAACAGAGAAACTATAATTTTAGTTTCTAAATACTCAATTTAAAGAAATAAATTTATTATTATTTAATCTTTTAATTTTAGTATTAAAAATTTAAATTATATTTTATTAAATTAAAATAATTACAATATATTTTTCTACTTTGAGAATGAACAATATAATTAAACTCAAAATTGACAATATTATAATACATTTTTGAACTCTTTTGGATTAATTTTTTTTCCTAATTTTTGATAAAGTTAATTTTAATATTTAAAAGTATTTAACATTTTGAATTCTGAAAGGTTTTCTCTAATATTAAATTTAAAATCATAATATTCAAAAAAATAGTTAATGTAAGTTTTCATTATGATATAATGAGAAAATAACCTATCATTTTATCTTATTTTTGCAATATCGCTCAAGCAAATTTCACATCGTTCGAGCGACACCAACTTGCTAAGATTGTGAAGTCTCGAGTTGTATTTCGCTTGAGCGACACTATACTCGCTCGAGCGACATCCGATTCAAACATGAGGTCACCCATGTTACATTATCCGGCTAACTTTGATCGACGGTTACGCAGGTCAACATTCGCTCAAGCGAAAATAACATCGCTCGAGCGACGCCACCTGCACAAAATTGGCATTCTCGGGTTGTATTTCGCTTGAGCGACACTGGTCTCGCTCGAGCGATATCTGATGAAAAAATGTATCAATAAATAAAATGTAGTTAGATAGCGGTTAAGGTTTAACCGTTATTAGATGTTCACTTTTAAGAGCGGTTCAAGTGGAACTGCTATCATATACAACCATATTTTTTTATTATGATCGATTACATTTTCAAATGATCGATCATATTTGAAAATATATAATAGCGGTTAAGGTTTAACCGCTATTAGATGTTAACTTTAAGAGCGGTTCCAGTGGAACCGCTATCATATACAACCACATTTTTCATTTTTGTATACATCTCAGTCGCGCCACTTATCCCCAAATAACCCTAACTCTCGCGCCTCACTCACCCATTCCTCTTAACCTTGCAAATCCCACGGCCAGTATCTCCTCCTCACTCCCGGCGAGCCCTAGCCCCCTCACTACTCCCCCCAAGTCAGCCCTCACCCTAATCCAACCTCCACGAAAGCTCCTCGTCAACCGGACGCCACCCTGTGAGCCACCGCGCCACACCTCTGTTCTTAACCTCCTCACGCAGCCTACGCCACCGAAACGACCTTCAGAATATATGTAAAACATGTGCTTGAATGTATATTCAACCAAGGTTTGGCTTGTTTGAATGTATATCTTGTTATTCTCTTGCATTGTGAATAATATAGGAGAGATAATTTTGATGAGAATTTCTTTATCGTTTGTTGTAGGTGGATTTGTGAAGTAGATAGGTTCTTCGATCCCTCTTCTTGCGGATTTGGTGGTGCTTGACAGACCAATTTGGGAACTTGTTGAGACTATGCGCCCTCGGGTTAACCATTTGTAATTTGTTTTAATATCTGTTGGATCTTAGTGAAAAGAAATTTCATAATTATTGGGTTTACTTACACAATTATTTTTCAGTGCGTATCATACGTGTTGCATAAGTAGTGGATAAATACCTTGGAAAAAATGTATTAGAAAAAGCGTAAGTACTTGCATCACATGAAGTGAATAATGCAGTTTCTCTTATGCTTGATTGTTGTAGTTAATTTGCAAGAATAGAAAAACATAAGTAGTGCATCCATAAAGTGAATAATGCAGTTTCACTTATGCTTGATTGTTGTAGTTAATTTGCAAGAATAGAAAAACATAAGTAGTGCATCACATAAAGTGAATAATGCAGTTTCACTTATGCTTGATTGTTGTAGTTAATTTGCAAGAATAGAAAAACATAAGTAGTGCATCACATAAAGTGAATAATGCAGTTTCACTTATGCTTGATTGTTGTGGTTAGTTTGCAAGAATGGAGATCCCAGTTGGTAGAATGTGGATGTATCAAAGATTGGATGGTAACAAACATCTAACAGATGAATTTAGAGAAGGAGTGTATAATTTCCTACAATATGTTATTGCTCAACCTATGTTTCAAGAACAAGGTGAAATGTTAAGATGTACTTGTGTTAAATGTAAGTGTAAAGTTTTCAAGTTTATTAATCAAGTTGCATGGGATCTTTATCAAGAGGGATTCATGCCTAATTATTATTGGTGGACAAACCATGGTGAAGAGTCGCCGAAATTTCCTGCAGTGGTTGTTGAGAGATCACATGAAACTTTTCAACAAAGGGAAGAATTAGGTCCTTTCCATCAAATGATTATGGATCATGTCGGATCAGTCACTTGGATACCAACTTCAAACCGAGAGTGAAATTAGAGAAGAGGACATGGCGAGAAAACCACGATCCCGATACTCAAAAATTCTTTGACATGCTTTGCTGCTGCGCAAGCACCATTGTGGGAAGGATGTACACATCACTCTGAATTGTCAGCATCTTTGGAAGCTCTAAGCTTGAAATCTGATTATAATATGGCTAAAGGATGTTTTAATAGAATGGTCCAATTTATGGGAGAGACTATGCCAGAAGATCATCGAATGGCTACGAATTTTAACCAAGCTAAGAAGTCAGTGATAAAATTGGGTTTGGGTTGTCTCAAAATTGATTGTTGTCCAAACGGATGCATGTTGTATTATAATGAAAATTCATCTAAAAATATAACTAATTGTTTGATATGCGGAATGGATCGATACAAGATTATCACTAGGAGGGGAGTTGAGAAAAAGATTTATATTAAAAAAATGTGGTACTTTCCAATTATTCCTAGACTCAAAAGGTTATACTCTTCAATGGCCACTTGCACCTCACATGAGATGGCATAGCAAGAATGAAAAGGACCCCAATATTATGTGTCATCCATCGGATGGGGAAGCTTGGAAGCACTTTGACACTCTTCACCCGGAGTTTAGTCAAGACCCAAGAAATGTCGGATTAGGGTTATGTGTTGATGGGTTTAATCCTTTTGGTCGAGTATGGCAAAAGTTATTCTTGTTGGCCGATTATCCTAACTCCATACAATCTTCCACCTACCATGTGCATGAAGAGAGAATTTATGTTTTTGACAATTTTAATTCCAGGTCCTTCAAATCCAAAGCATAAGATTGATGTATTCTTGCAACCACTTATAGATGATTTGTGCACCTTATGGAATGAAGGGATATTGACTTATGATGTGTCATTGAGGCAAAATTTTATGATGAAAGCTTGCTTTGATGTGGACAATTAATGACTTCCCGACTTATGGCATGTTATCGGGTTGGACGACTATTTGGTAGACTTGCTTGTCCTATATGTATGGAAAGAACAAAGACATTTTCTCTTAGTCATAGCCACAAGATCTCCTATTTTGATTGTCACTAGTCAATTTCTTTCACAAGACCATCCATTTAGGAGGAATAAAAAGGCATTCAAGAAGAACGTTGTTGAGATTGGTCCCCCTCCTCCACGTTTATCTAGTCTTCATGTACGGAATAGGGTGGCACACTTACCAGTTTGCTATGAATTACAACAAGTAGACAATATTGCAGGATATGGTATTACACATAATTGGAAGAAACAAAGTATTTTTTGGAGGTTGCCTTATTGGAAAACCCAACTTTTACGTCATAATATTGATGTTATGCACACGAAAGAAATGTGTTCATGAATGTGTTTGACAACTGTCATGGATATCAAAGGCAAAACTAAGGATACAAACAAGGCTCGATTGGATGTAGCTGAAATATGTAATCGAAAAGAGCTAGAGTTGAAAGACATTGGACGTGGAAAACTTATCAAACCAAAGGCAGCATATGCTTTCACCAAATCCCAAAGGCTCTCTATTTGTAAGTGGGTTAAAGAACTTAAATTGCCAGATGGATATGCTTCCAATTTGGGTAGACGTGTCGACTTGAATCAAGGAAAGTTACATGGTATGAAAAGTCATGAGCTGTCATGTGTTCATGCAACGATTACTTCCAATTGCGTTTGATTCGTTGCCAAAATCAATTTGGAAAGTACTAGTTGAACTTAGTCTTTTCTTTAGAGAATTGACTTCCACAACACTAAATATTGAACACTTACGAGTTATGGAAGAAAATATACCTGTCTTATTGTGTAAATTGGAACAAATATTCCCACCAAGCTTCTTTGATTCAATGGAACATCTTCCAATTCATCTACCTTATGAGGCAAAGGTTGGTGGTCCAGTTCAATATCATTGGATGTATCATTTTGAGAGGTATCTTTACACTAACTACTCACCCTCCATTTCTAAAGTATTTTATATGTTCTTTAAAGACTCCATTTTTGTATTCTTTTTTAGATTCTTACACTCCTTAAAAAAGAAAGTGAAGAATAAAGCTAGGGTGGAGGGCTCTATTTGTGAAGCTTACTTGGTGGAAGAAACATCTACATTTGCCTCATTTTATTATCCCGATCATGTTGAAACAAGAAGGACTAGGATTCCTAGAAATGTTCATGTAGGTGAAGGTTCTTCATCCCCTCCTCCTATTTCAATTTTCAACTACCCAGGAAGACCAATTGGAAAATCTCAAACATATTTTACGCACCAAAGAGACTATGATGCTTTGCTGAATTATATGTTCTTCAAAATTGTGAAGAGGTTCAACCATATTTTGAGTAAGATGTTTTCACTCCTCTCATTTCAAAATTACTCATGTTACTTTGTGTGGTTTGAGTAATTTGTTACGTGTTTGCGATATTTATATTGAATATTTAAGACAGCTAAATCCTAGTATTTACGGTGCCCAAATTGACCAAGACATTTCATCCCATTTTCCTAAATGGTTTAAAAAATATGTAAGTTTTTGACTTATATGTCTTACAAATATTTATTCGACTTACATAGTCTAATGTGTAAAGGACTTTCTTTGTCTTTAGGTTCTAAATCCAGAAAATAATATTGAAGATCCATTATTGGTTAATTTGGCATGGGGTCCCAAGAGAAAAGTTGAATCATGGCCTATGTATGTTATCAATGGATACAAATTCCACACTATTGTTTGGAGTGAAGGCATGAATTCCTGTAACTATGGTGTTTATGTACGAGGAACCAATGGTCAATTAGAGTCGATTTTTATGGATTATTGTCTAATATTATTCAATTAGAGTATACTTGGTTTGCCATTGATGAATTTAGTTCTCTTTCGGTGTGAATGGTTTGACAATACTCTTAAAATAGGAACCAAAGTAGATAATAAGTATGGAATCGTGGAAGTAAAGCAATCACGAAGATATAATAAAGCATATGATCCTTTCATATTTGCACAACAAGCGAGAACAAGTTTATTACACAAGTTATCCAGGAGGGACACCGAGGTTGGTTGGGTGTAATAAAGACAAAATCTCGTAGTAGAATCATTGATAATATAGTCCGTCAAGTTGAGCATGAGACTCCATACCAAGATGATGAGCTTGTAGGACTTGAAGTAGTGTTTCGTGTTGATCCTAACTTCATTGATGATTCCCTTGCTGATGTTAATGGTGGGGGAGAAGAAATAGATATACAATTACTAAATGAAAGAAATATAGATGAAGATGAGGATGAATATATTTCAAGTGAGGATGAGACTGAGACTGATTTTGATGATACTGAGATACTTCGGTAATTCATGCATTAAAATTATTTTTACAATTGTTAAATTTGATTGTACACCTTTATTTAATATTGCATATATATACATATATATATTGATATGATTATGATTTAATTATTTGCAGTGAATGAGTGGTAAGCTAACTGACACTGTTGAAAGTCCCATATCGCCTACCTCATATCATTTGGTATGGTTTAAATACATGTTAGGCTACTTCACATATTGCCAATTGGTTTTATGTTGGAACCTTAACATGGTATCAGAGCCAAAACCTAACATCTTTCCGGTTATTGTCATGGGCCAAAAGTTACCCTTTAGTTGGGTCAAAAGTACCCTTTGTCTGATCCGGCAAACTTCGTTGGAGGGGGTGTGTTGAAAGTCCCACATCGCCTACCTCATATCATTTGGTATGGTTTAAATACATGTTAGGCTACTTCACATATTGCCAATTGGTTTTATGTTGGAACCTTAACAGACACGTTTGGGTGTAGAAAACAAAATCAGGTAATTCATTGTTTCAATTGTTTAATTTTATGCATGTTACATATGTAATAAGATCCGCTTGTAGATGCCACAAAGGGGTAGAAGTGGTGGTCGTAGACCACCTCATCGTGGTGGTCGTAGACCACCTCATCGTGGTGGTCAAGGTGTACTTGTTGATGATAGAGGTTCACCCAGCCCTAACTCTCCTAGTTCTGTTCGACCAAGATCCATGGAGTCTACTAATCCTATGTTTGTAGAACGCACACCTCCCTCAACTCAGTAGGAATCTCCTGTAGCTATAGTAGGAGAAACAATTCCTACTACCTTCTCTGCGGGCGACATTTGGTCAACCTACACAGTACACTGGGTCGGTCGCAAGCGAGGTTGAGTGCGGAAATATGGTTGATCAAAGGCCATGGTTACAAGCGAGACAAAGGAGAGTAAGTATGTTTTAATTTAATTATAATTCTTTAATATGAAATTTCTTAATAATATCAATCCCACAATATGTTTCAACACAGGTTTATACCAGCAAATGTTCCTCCTGCTATAATCTCTAGAATCATCAAACAAAAATTTGATGAACCAAGTCCCACTTGGAGAAAGGTTTCACTTGAGCTTCGAGATAGATGGTTTGGAGAGTTCAAGGTAATTTGAATTATAGTTACATTAAACAATGTCATTTCATTCTTATAAATTAAATGTTTGTTGTGTATTTTATTTATGCAAAAAGAGTATATATGGGATGTGGAACAAGAGCAAGCCATAAGATCTGTTTTTGATAAGAAAGGTTCTCGAATTTTAAAAAACTCAATGAACAAAGTTAGGAATGGTAAGGATACGGGAATCTGGATACCGCCAGCTATTCGAGCATCTTTGGACTTACATTGGATTCTCCATATTTCCAAAACAAGAGTGCCATTGCCAAGGCTAATCGAGCTGTTGATAAGGGTGCCTCAGCTTACTGTGGGGGTTCCATATCTACTGCAGCTCACTTTGAGAAGATGGTAAGTTTATTATATTTTTATATAAGTAATTTAATACAATATATTACACTTTAGGTAATGAATTTTGTCTCATTTTAATGTGTAGACTACGGAGTTTCAACGGGAACCAACCGTTTGGGAGGTTGTTGAGAGGACAAAGAAATTAAAGACTGGACAATGGGTCAATGAAAAAACTCGTTATCTTGCTGTATATTTAACATCTAAGTTATAGTTTATTATTCAATATATGTTTTCTTCATAATAATTATATTTCACTTCATTTTTAGGAACAATATATGCAGCGCAGAGAAGAAGTCCATCAACATAACTTGCGTGAAGGCTCATCTTCACAAGAGTCTCCTATTGTCTCTATTGATGATAATGAAATATACATTTCGGTTGTTGGAGGTGAAAATAAAAAGAAAATGTGTATGGACTTGGTACATTGAGCAAAAAGTTCACTACTACATCGGGTTCTCAATCTTCTATTACTCAAACTCCGAGTACTTCATCAAATTGAACAAATGCGTGAGACTATTGAAAAGTTAAATCGTTGAATTGGTGGCAAAGCATAATAAGGAGAAGACACTTCAAGAAGAGATGCGGGAGTTGAGGAACAACCAACGCCAACAAGATGAGCGAGATGAAGCTTATTTTACAACATATTCAAATGAATAGTCATCCTACTACAAGTCAACATGACAACGACAATATACCGAGAGGACTAATTTTCAATTTTATGATATTAAGATTTTGAATCTTGAGTAGTTGTTTAGAAACATTTTATTTACGTTATGACTTTGAATTGTTCTTATTATGATTTGAATAATTTGACTTTAGTTCTTAAGTTTTCATTTGTGTTCTGTTTGGATGAATTAAGCGGTACAAATTTTGTAAAATTGGATATACAAAATTTTAAGCGAAAATTTTCGATTTGGTTAGATTAGCGATCGAATTTTTGGTCGCTACAAATTTATTATAATATACAATTCAATTTTAGCGACTAGATTTAAATTATTATTTAAATAATTCAATTAATGTATTAACGATCAGATTATATCAGTCGCTATTATTTTTAACTTTGTCTCCAATTTAGCGACCGATTTACTATATTAATTTACATCAGCTATTTTTGCGACTGATTTAGCGACCGATTTTAATTATTATTTACATAATTATATTAATATATTAGCGACCAGAATATATCGCTATTTTTTAAAACTTTCCCACCGATTTAGCGACCGATTTATTATATTAATTTCGGTCACTATTTTGGTCTTGAATGAATAAGTAACCAAATTATTTAGCGACCACTTTAGCAACCACCTTATCGGTCGCTATTTAGCGACCAAAATGTAAATCGGTCGCTAACAAATTAGCGACTTGCCCTTTTGCGACCAACCATTTCGGTCGCTAATTTTGGTCGCTAACAGAATAGCGACCGATTTTTGGCCATTAGCGACCGATTTTTTCGGTCGCTAATAGCGTTTTTTCTTGTAGTGAACACTGACAAGTGTTTGTAATTGGCGGCTCAATCTTTCATTATCCTCCCTATAACTAAGCACTTGTTCCTTTAATTGCGTAATGTCAGGAGAATCAGTAGATCCTGAATATGAGAGGGTATCTCCAGGCCTAAAATTATGGGCAAGTTCTCCAACACCATAGATCCGACCTTTTTTGTTGCCACCTGCAGCAAGAATCCAACTTTCAGTCCTTATTCTCTCCTCCTCTATAGGATCTAATGGAGATGACTCAGTTTCAGCAACACAGGATGTTGCATCAGATCTAGCCTGAGAGTATCTTCTCTGAAATTCTTCCTATTAACATACAAATAAAAATTATGTACGATATACAACACGTATCTATCATAACATATAAGAGAGTAATATTAAATAAGTTCACAACTCACATGAGTTTTTCTAGACCTTTCATCAACAAATTCACCATTAACCTTTCGTATATGAGTCTGTTTGAAAACCTCATCAATATGTGCAGGACGACCCAACTCCTTTTCCTGAAAAAAAAATAATTAATAACATATCATAAGAAATGAAAGAAAGAAAGAAACTTTTGTTATAATTACATATTTACCATACGAATGGCGTGATCATACATACTAATAGAACCACCTGTGTGTAAACTACCACCCATCTCAGAAGCTCGATTCTTTTGAGCTTGTGCACACTTTGCACGATAATGAGTTGAGTTCCACTTGTTCAACAGAGTCTTCCACACATCATCAAACATCCAATAGGGCTTCTTTCCTGTCCTTCTAGCCTCTTTGAACATTTCAGATAGCCTATGTGAGGCCTT